>JAMPIV010003871.1:0-211648 GCA_024509875.1 Oreohelix idahoensis
TTTCTGAGTCCAGAGATTTTCCTATTATGATATTGAATACGTCAGGAAAAACCACCACTAATAAATAGAGGTGCAATTGTAGCACACGTAGATATGTCTTCTTCAAGACAGTCTCCAGCCGACAGAGATGATTCACAGTTTGCCTCACCCGCTCCTCCCATACCTATCAAACGAAAGTACTGCACCACTAACCCAGAGACACCGAAAAGAAAAGATCACCGCTCCAGTAAAGAGAATAATTGGGCCAACAACCCATACAGAGATGAGGAAAATCGCCGCAGCACACGAAGGAATACCGATCACAGTTATTCTGCACCACAGCCTACCCCGATTAAACGACAGATGATACAGAAAAGAAGTCGCCCTTACATAAGAAAGGAAGAAAGAGAAATGCTACTGTGTGATCAAGCCTATAACTCACTCATTTTTTACTCCCCAATACACGAAGAACGAAGATGAAGTTGCTGTATGTCCAAGAGAGACAGAGAAACAGAAATTGTCCTGCCAGGAGGATATCCTAAGCTACAGGATGAAGATACATGCCCCATAGAATATCAATATAATCCAGAAACAGGTGGATATAATGCAGTCCCGAAACCAATGGAATACCCTACAGAGAAGGAGGAATTTTTTTACGACTCCACCACAGGAGGATACTATAGCAATAAGGCTCTAAATAGAAAGAATGAAAAATTTCGCCCACAGAAAGAAGGACAGCCCTATAGCACAAAAGAAAGGATACCGTAACACACGCGGATAGGCGCAGGTTTATAAGAGAAATAACCAAAAGAAATGGCACAATAATGACACACCCCAGTAATAAAGTAAGAAATGTATACACAGTGAATGCAGTGACCCACGAAAATGCACACAGCAGATGGCAGAAACAGAAGTATTAAACCCCAGCATTATACATACCCGCCAGAGCACAGCCCAAATACCCAAGGAGAAATACGTAAAGGAATACCGAATACCAAGGAAAGAGATGAGTCACAGACGTCACGAAACGTTCCCCAGCATTACAGAGGAGAAACAGAGGTATAAGGAAAAATCGAGATAACATAGCGGATAAACAGGTACAAAGAGAGGATATCTCAATTACTTGAAACCCTAAATGCAGACAAATGAAAATAAGCCACGATTGCAAACATTTGTTGAAAAGCACCAGGACGTATTCGCAATAAATGACATGGAATTAGGCAGAGAACAAATACTGTCACGATGGATATACAAACAACAACAGAAGGCCAATACATCTAAACCCTATTCATACGCCCTTGAAAAAAAAGAACCGGTGGAAAGATCTATAAATGAGATGCTACAGACAGGAATTATTGGAAGATCCAGATCCCAATGGACCTCCCCCATAGTTATAGTATCAAAGAAAGATGGTTCCAGTCGATTTTGTTGTGACTACCGCGCCCTGAACAAAATCACAAAAGTCATTTCCTACCCCCTGCCCCGAATAGACGATTTGCTAGCGACATTGGGAAAGTCCACCTACTTCACCACACTTGAAGCAAGGTCAGGTTTTTGGTGTATCCCCATGACACCTGAGACGAAACAGAAATCCACATTTTCTACACACGTTGGAAGTTTCGCTTGGAACGTGATGCCATTTGGTCTTAAGGGATCTCTAGCGACATTTATGTCCCTGACGGACGAAGTTTTAAAAGGTTTACAACCATTCGCACTAGCATATATAGACAATATACTGATACACACAGCAGGCACGACAGAGGACCATCTCCGCAAAGTAGAAATAGTGTTTGACAGACTTAAGCATCACCAGATTAAATTGAAGCTGGCGAAATGCGAATTTTTAAAGACAGAGACCAAATATTTAGGCTTCATCATAAATAGAGATGGTATCAGACCAGACGATGAGAAAGTCAAGGCCATAAAAGAGATGCCTAGCTCCAAGACAGTCAAACAAATACGCTCTTTTATTGGTTGCGTTGGATACTATAGACGACATATTATAAACTTCTCCAGAGCAGCGGAGCCCCAGATCGCCCTTACACGCAAGTATGCAAGATTCAGATGGACAGAGGAAGTGTCAGAAATCATTTAAATATCTCAAAAATGCCCTAACCACCATCCCGCTTCTTGGACACCCGGACATTTCTCAGCCTATGATACTATACACCGATTCTTCGGACAACGCAATCGGTGCGTGTTTGGTACAACCAGTACTAGAGGATGAGTCACCCATCCTACCAAACATCCCCAATGAAAAGCCTATTGCGTTCTTATCCCATGCATTATCAAAGTCACAGAAACGGTGGACCACCACTGAGAAGGAAGCATATGCCATACACTATGCAGTCCAAATGTTTGACTTTTATGTAAGAGGAACCAAACTCATTATACGAACAGATCACCAACCCTTAGTAAACTGGCTCACTAAGACACAAGAACAGCCTAAGAAACTACAAACATGGTCCATGAATCTACAGTCCTATGACACTACCATTGAATATATTCCTGGTACAATGAATACTTGTGCAGACCTCCTATCCAGAATAATATACAATGAAGAAACAGATGCGAAGACAAACAGAGCAAAAATAATGGCACATCCTCAGAAATAGGCGATAATGCTAAAGAAATTAATGAAATTACCTCACAAGAACCAAGAAGTACCTCAGATTTACATACTCCAAGTAGAAGAGGAAAGTCAGGATGTGTTTGACATTAGAGTAGAACAAGCAAAAGATGCACAAATTGTCAAATTGCTCACATATGTAAAAGATAATCCCATGAAAAGCAAAGATTTTCCTGTGAACCAAAATGATGGAGCTTTATATTACATTGATGGTAAACAAGAAGGGTTGCTAAGAAAGGTCATTCCAATACATATTTTCCAAAATGTATTGCTACAGTTCCACGACAATAATAGTCACATGGGAAGAGATAAAGTAATTGATGTGATAAAGAGAAGGTATTATTGGCAGACCATGTACAAAGACATAAACGAATACATAGCTACCTGTAAAACTTGTAAGCTGCGAAACATGAAACTAAATTCAATTCCCCTCCAAGAAATGCAACCTTCCCATTATCCCATTCAAACAGTAAGCATAGACATATCAGGTCCTTACCCACTCACCCAATCAGGCAACAAGTACCTTCTGCATATAGTGGACCAATACTCTGTTTGGACAGAAAGCTACCCACGCAGCGATGCCACGTCACAGTCTATCACACACATTTTGCTACACGAATTCATTCCCAGGCATGGCTGTCCCAAACGAATCATTTCGGACAATGGAAAACAGTTCACTGGAAACCCATTTAAGGCTACCCTTCATCAGCTGAATATTGAGCATACCACCACTTGTTACTATAACCCAAATGCAAACGGTAGAAATGAACGGATGCATGCTACTCTGCATGATATTATCAGCAAATATATCAAGGGGAACCACTATTCTGGGACCTATACATTAACCAAGCCCGTGAAGCCGTCCGTGTAAATGTGAACGATACCACAGGAATGTCACCATTTTACATGCGGTACGGAAGGGAGCCAAACTTTTCTTTGGTCAACCTCCTTCGTCCACAGCGAAAATATATGGGAGAAGATCCCATAGAAATAATCCTTAAAGAAAAGCATAAAGCTCACCAAATTGCACACAGAAATACGCAGAAGGCATTTCACAAAAAGCAGAAACAACATAATAAGTCAGCCAAGCTACCAACGTTCAAAATAGGAGACAAAGTTTATTACAAGAAACATGTCCGCAGCACAAAGTTTGACGATCGATGGATGGATGGATATAAAATCACTGAAAAAACGACCCCCATAAACTTTACTATTTGGAACAAAGAGAAAAACCACACTACCAAGGCGCATGCAAAACAACTTAAAATTGATAACCATCGACCCATTACGCCGCTGATGACGACCACCAGACCAGTCAGAAAAGCTACCCTACACTATAACCCATCTAGTACAGATTCGTCTGAAATATCAGAGTCAGAATCGACAGACTCTAAATTGTACCAGTACGACCATATACCCAGACCACCCACAGATGCAATATAACGTTTACGGCAACAAAGAGATTCGTCCGAAAGCGAAGAGGACATTCCACTGGCAGAACTGCGAAATCGACTCCAAGACAGAGACCTGCGTATACAAAATGAAGAAATCAGGCCGCAAACTCTAAGAGATGATATTACAAAGTCAACCTTTATCCACACTCAAAATTACTCCCGTAGTGATCACTCGTCAGTTGATACATACCACATTTCCAGTTCAGGCAGCTCAGGTTGAAATACTAGTGACAACCAAACACTGCTATACTACAAGAACAAGGTTGGTCATTCCGAACAGACAGAGCTAAAAGAAACTATCCCCAAACAGTTCGTTGAACCGTCTACCAGTCATTATCATCAAGATGAAGCTGAACAAGAAATGAGGGAACTGAGTTTCAACCCTACTACAGTATCATTAGACACAAACGAACATAACGACAGAGAAATGTTCGATGTATATGAGAGAGAAACAGACATTGATTCGCCAAACTCACCCAGTAATGTGGAGACCAGTAGCAGCGAATGTGCGGATAGCACCCTATTCTTACCAGTTAATTCCAGCGTCAAACGCCCTTATATACCAGAATCTGATGACTCGCCTCCCATCACAAAATTTCACAAAGTATCGCAGAACCATATCAGGTGGAAAATATTGACGAAACGCAAACATGTTCACAAACCACGCAAAGATGTTCCAGCCATATATCCCCAGGCTACATTGCCATCAGCACCGATTTCCTTAACGCCCCAACACTCAGCTAATATCGTATCACCTATTGCACCCACAGTTACTCAATACGATGCTCGCCTAACAAGTCGAGAAATTGCAATTCTCGAGGCGATGGACAAAGTCAAGGACCTCGCAAAGCTTTCTAAAAACACGCCCAAGTGTTTCATGTGCATGCCATTCCATGCACGGTCTACGCATATGTGACTGTTAATCTCAGTGACACTGTTGTAACCTAACTTTCCCATGTACTCTATTTTCAGACTGAGCAAGTTACTGTCCCAGTTTAGGTCATAGATGACTTAGTCCCAGTATGAGATGTAAAAGCCTAACTAAGAAAGTTTTTCCCAGCCATAATACTACTGATGACCAGAGAACACTCAAGAACAGCCCACAGATGATTTTAATTAGACATTTTATGATTTTGTGAAATAAAAATTGAAGAAAAAAAATGACACAAGATACTGTGTTACGAGTTTACAGACACACTCATTAGTCACAGACAGTTTTTTATGTTTAGAATGTTAACTTACACAACCTCACTTATAGAACATGTGTCCTACTGATTCTGTTGTAACATTGATCTATACTTTTGTAACTGATCATATTCCACGCTTCATTCACTAGACTTCTTGTCCTTACAGTTCCAGATCAGTAATTTCTTTTGCATGCATCTTATTGCATATTCATACAGGCACCCTTGCACGAGAAATGTTCTTCTTACCTGATACTAATATCTTTGTTCCCAATTATCTTAACTCATCTATTATCTATCACTTCGATCCATCGCGCTGATCCCACTATGATATCTGCTTAACAGCATATTTAGTCACATTATAACAAATGTCATACCCAAAATTATTATTGCATGCTATCCTATTTTCTCCACAGGTGTATTTATTTTAGCATGTATACGAAAATTTGTTTGAAATTATAACACTTTGCAAAAGAGATTGCATATCCAGCCCTTAGATTCACTATTGTAAGATTTTCCTCACTCCACTATCACACCTCCTTAACTTACTATTTTCCTTTCCACTATTTTGAGACGACATTCTAGACTTATGAGCTTTTCTATCCAAATCATTTTCCATCCCTTGGAATTACAATAATGTTGTTATCAGCAGATCTTAAATTTCCCCTATCTATCAAGAACTTACAGTACCCTCTCCTCACTCCTAATTGACAGCAGCCACTAATATGTAAATTCTTTTCTGACCTTAAATATTGCTTGCAGCCCTATTGCTTAGAATTGGTAGTATCTCTAGTGTTTAGTGAACTGATTATTATCATTCTCCTGTAATTGTGATACATTGACAGAAAAGAATTGAAATCTTGATATATTGCAAAACAAAAACAAACAAAAAACAAAAAAAAAGAATTGCAAAGAAAGAAAAATTTGCAAACCAGAAAAGATGAACAAAACAGAAAATGCAAAGAAAAGAAATCAAACAGAAAAGAAAAAGAAATGAAATTGAATAATGAAAAGAGAAAAGACGTAAAATAAAAAAATAAAAAGAGAACACATTTTTAATGTTTTCACAGGATGTGTTATATGTTTATATGCTACCCTAACACATCTTAATGATACTGATTGACAGTTTATTACACAATTCTTTCACATATGATAAATAATATGATGATAAGCCAATACTGTATAACATTGACTGCCCTGATATTAGCAGCTGACATAAAAGAAAAGAGAAAAAAAAACAAATCACCACATCAGAGTGTGCAACTAGTTTTTGCTCATACTGCCTATGCCAGTCATACCCCTATCAGCATGATATCTGCACATGACAACTATGCAGATGATACCCCAGCAGTATTCCGTTGATACTGTATAAGTATTTGTATATGTTGACCCCAGATTGAATAAATTGCAACTATTTGTTGATGCTGCCTTTGCCCCATGTTAAAAATAGCATTTGCACATGCTGACTTAGCAAATGAAATACCCTTTATGAAATACATTTATGTATGCTGACCCAAGATTGAACAAACCCCATTACCGGATGATAACCACTGAAGGCACATGAGAGGAAGAAGCAACTGTTTAGTGATGATGAAGATGCCATTTTCTATTATGGTGAAACTTTATGTTGACACAACTAATGTTTTGTTGTGCGTTTTATGCACTAATGCCCACATTGGGATGGGATAATGAATAATATTAGGTTGTTACGAAATAACAGAGAAAATAATTGAAATTTTCTGGATTCTATGAACATAGAACAAATCGGAGGAAAATGATTGCTGCAAATGAGAACCATAAATTTATGGATTATCATTGGACAAGAGACACAAATGAATTATGATAATCCTATGGAACCAAAGGTGTTAAGGACACAGTGGAGATTAAATGAAAAAAAAGATTGAATGCTGATGCACCCAGAAAATAATGGACAAACAATACAGCCATATACGAGGATTTTTGCCCAATGTTTGTTATATGAATATTGTTGTAAAGATGTATAACAATTGCTTATTACTAGATACTGATTAACCAATTTCACAATACTGGTGATACTATGATCTTTCAATAGACTTACTAAATAACAAGATATACCGGAGGGTCATATATGACTGATGAATTTTGACAGACAGGTCTGAACGCCTTTATGATACAGAGGCTGATTAATGTTATCCCAAGGACGGACGTGTCACAGATATACACGGTGGATATATATTAAAAAAATAAAGAATACCTGGATTGGAAATACATGTCGCTGATTTAGGAATAACATGATATACATATCCCACAATACATAATAAATAACAGGAAAAGTTTGAAGGTGAGGACCTTAGACTGCCCATCTGGCTGTATTCACCAGATGTTATAAACACCGCACGGCTCTGACAAACCTTTGACCTGCGAAGGCAAAGCAGGTGTTGACAATCCTGCACATAATGTACAAAATGTTTTCATCTTATATTGTCAAAATGTTCTGACATCTCAGTTGATTGTTCCATAAATAATTGTTTGATGTGTTTTTGATAAATGTCTTGCTAGATAAGGTACGTAGGGAGTTACTAAGGATGAATTCTCAAGATAACAGGAAGACTAGAAGGGATTCAATGATATTGGAGCACCATAAATGATAAATTGGAGTTATGAAGAAAAAAAAAGAGACAATTGTAAACTGTATACAAGGATGCTTTGAGAGTGACAACATGGATACATATTGCCAAGAGTATAAGCAGTTGTCTTAACAGAGAAAATAAAGTCATACGGGACCCAATGTAGAAAATTCATGAAGATTTGAAAATATAATTTCCTTTCCCCTTGTATTTCATAATATGATAGTAACATAATTCGTCTGTTGGTTGCTGAATAATTTGATGTTTGAAAATTGATGAATTGTAAGTCAAAGAAGATCTTTGAAAAAAAAAATATTTCTAGGAAAGAGTTCACAGGAAAATACTGTGTTGACAGAAAAGAAGGAATGATTAGAAATAACTGACTAATGGACAGGATCACCACCAAACGTATAACTCACATATTTTGGAGAAAAACAGTGCATTTTGAAAAAATAAAATAATAACATATAGAACATTTTCTACAGTGATGGACACTTGAAACATACCCATACTAGAATCACTTGGAGAATATTTACTACACAAAGAAAACTCAGATACAAATTAATAAGGATTGGCCATGAGGTTTTGAGTATTTGCATTGTGTAAAATATGATTGCATATAAAAATGATGCTTGTTATATTATCGTTTGAAAATATATGCACATTATGTCTAGAGATGTTTTCCACATGTAATGATGAGTACCCATGAGAACATTGGCTATTTTATGAAAGTGGACTACCATTACCATAAGGATTTGGAGATTTTGGACATTTCTTTGAATATTGCAGAGTACTTGGAAACTAAAATAAATAAGTTTACGCAATGAAGCCAAAAAAAATAAATTATTTTGGAAGTACTTGGAGACTTATAATATGGAGCCAATAACAGGAACAGAGAAGAGATAACACCCCCCCCCCCCCCCCCCCCCCCCAACCATATCTAAGAGAATGTAGTCAACTATATTTTTGAACAAAATGAAATTGTATTATGATAAACGGAATTTGTGTTGTTCATTTTTCCCATTGTTGCCACTCGTCACATTTTTGAGTGATAACCTTATGGATGTTTTGAAAATTTTGTTGGCCACTGTTGCCAATTGGTAAATTTGGTTGAAATATGTATTGATATGAAAGATAGTTTGCATTTTTTGAGATGATGTCCATTAATAGGGCCTATTTAAGGAAGACAGTTCCATATATACATATGGGAACCCAGGTTTAGGAATTAGTTTAAATTTTTCTGAAATATTTTTGGACTTAGACAATTTTTGAATTTTAAATTTTTCTGAAAAATTTTTTGAACTTAGGAAATTTTTGGGATATTTTTTTTAAGATTTGATAGTACTCAAATGTCTCCCTATGGGATACATTTGCAGGGCCCCGGGATCTATATGTAGCCGTGTAGCCGGGTACACCGTTGTTTCTTTGAAAACAGGCTATTTTCTACCAAAGAAAAATAAAACCCAGATTAGCATATAAATTTCTACTTTCCTAGAAACAGATTATAAAGTAATTCTGTGGCATAAATTTTAATTAGGCTAATAGTCGCGTTCACGTGTCAAAAAGTAGTCACGTGATTTTTTTTACCCAATTAGGGAGCTCAGAGGCTTTTCCCCAGCGAGAACGGACGCCATAATTTAGCAGTCATGATCTGAACCGCGATGTAGAAAGATGTGTCCCTTTTCGGTTCAATATTTCTTTGTTCGAGAACTCAACAAAAGGTGTAAAAGTTATTCAGTATTGTATTCTGGATCATCATGTGGTTATATGATTATTGTAAATTCAAATATTTTGTAAGTATGAGCCAATTTTCATGCTTTTGATTTGCCAAGGTATTTGGTAAGACCATGTCTGTGAACGACGACATGCACTTAGATTGAAGAAAAGTGAAAACGTGATACATCTCCCTACGGACCAAGGAAAATATGGAGAGATAGATAAAGCAAAAAGAAACCCAGTAGCATAAGAAGTGCTAACCCCTGGTACAGGATCACAGAAGAAAAATATATAGGAGATAAAATTAAAGGTGGAACAATGAACTTTGAACCAGCAATTACTCATTGCCTGATTATGAATATAAATACCGCCGGCATGCATGTCTGCACAAACTGATGAATTGTATTTGTATATACATTTAAATTTGACTTGTTGCATTGTTAAAAGCAATAAACGAATCTTTGACAAATACCAGCTGTTGATGTTTTCAACACAGTTGAACGTTGTAAAGAACATGTTCCATTTCTGTCTTAGTTACAAGACTCTTAACAAACCAAACAACATCAACATTTGAGAGGACTTAAATAAAATACGAACCTGGTCCACTATACCTAAGTGAGCTAAGACACACCTCTGGCAAATGGCCAGTTAAACAAACTCACTCGAAAAACATAGAACACTATCTAGTGCCGAGCCGGTACTAATAGGAAACCAACACCCCGGCCACATAAAACACCTATTTGGTACCGTACCCAGTTCTACAAGTAAATAGGAAACACTGGGATGGTAACACAGGTACTTCCCTTTAATGCGTATCATCATCATCTCAACCCGTAACCCGTCATGGGTCGTAGGGGTGCCATGGTGGAAGCATCAGCAGACAGGGTCCTCCACTACTCTCTATCCTCAGCAATGCGTACAAGTGTGGAAAAACCGTGCCCTGCCCATTCTTTGATGTTATCAGCCCAGGATTTTCTTTGCCTTCTTCTTCTCCGCTTACCTTCGACTGTTCCCTGGAGGATCGTTTTCGATAGGGAGTCATGACGAGTTATATGCCCAAACCAGGCAAGTTTTCGACGTTTCACTACTGACAAAGGTGGTTCTTGGTGTTCTGCATAAGTGTTTATTTTCTCTGTAATATAAACCTTTGTTTTGTGCTCTTTATAGCAAATGCGCAAAATTTTTCTTTAACATTTATGCTCGAAAGCCTGAATCCTTTGCTTCGTATCTGCAGTGAGTGTCCAGCCCTCACACCCATATAAGAGAATAGATACTACAAGTGATTTGTGTATTTTGATCTTCACAGGAAAACTTATGTAACTTTTCCAGAAAACATTCAGCCTTGTCATGGCAGCTGAGGCCATCTCAAGTCTTGTCTTGATTTCTTTACTTGATCTTCCATCACTACATATAGTGGATTCCATATAATTAAAGGTTTTCACTTCTAACATTTGTCCATTTAACCTTATTGTTGGTCGGAACATGTTTCTTATGGCTATTCACCAATATCTTGCTTTTTTCTATATTAATTTCCTTCTCATATGTTCTTGTTACTTTCTCTAGTCTAGAGGTAAGGTCTTGAAGTTCTGATTCTGTTCCAGCTATGAGATCGATATCATCAGCAAAACGTAGATTGCAAAGAGGTCGGCCTCCAGTCGGTATGGTTGTTTTATAATCGTAGAGAGCCTCCTGCAAAATACGTTCTAGATATATATTAAAGAGCACTGGAGACAGGATACATCCCTGGCGAACTCATACAATTGTATCTCTTGCAGGCCGGAATTTTTTCATCAGTTTTGTCAGAATTATTTTTGTACCTTAAAGCAGTACCTTTATAAATTCTAAAGTTTCTGAGTTATTACACAACAAAGACACACATATTATACATCACAGTAAAGATAAATGAATGTAGAATTAGAATATGAAAGATTTTTAGTCATATTCTACATATAGTATTCAGTTATGAGTCATAATGAAAATACGGAACAAATTTCACAGAACACAAAAGTGACGTTCCCAACGTCGTTTCGGCTTCTAGGGGTTTTGTGGATGTACGCTACCAGCGTCGTTCCGGCCTTTAAGAGGTATTGAATAATTCTCCAATGTCATTGCTTGAAAAAACTGCACTGCTTGCGTCTTTGCATAATGCTTCAATGATATCTATGATGTTGGTATCAAAATTTAATTTTCTCATTATTTGCCATAATCCTTCATGCCAGACTCGATCGAAGGCTTTTGTGAAATCGATGAAGTTATGGTATAAATCGTGTTGATGCTGGAGATGTATTTCGATCAGTAATCTAATATTGAAGATTTGTTCTGAGGTACTTGTTTTTGGTCTGAAGCCAGCCTGTTCCTCGGACAAGATTTCTTGTGATTTATGTTTTATTCTATTCAAAAGTATCCTTAACATCACTTTACTTGGATGACTAATAAGGCTAATGGTTCTTTAATTCTGCTGGGTTATTTCCACACCCGGTGACTTCCCTTCTTTCATCGAACATAATGCTTATGCAGACACATAAAGGCCTCACACGGCCAACAAACGTACGCAATACAATATAACGATGAAATACCTTAAATACTTAGACTGTCAGTAACACACCCAACGGTATGACTACAATGATAAACTGCAATGACTACCACTCACCATGAGCGGCCAAAATCAATGACAAAGAAATACTCAAATCTTCGGCAACTTATAACGGCCTGTTACGAATCCAATCCAGACTCTACACTGTCCTAGAATCGCAACTTAATAATCCAATAGAACTGAAAAATGGCAAGCATTTTTAACAAATAGTCCGTGACATGGACTTCACAGATAAGGCTGGCAAAAAGGGAAAAAATATATCCATCCTTCGTGAACAAGAGGCTAGATTCTCACTGACCACCTTCGCGCCTAATTTTTCCGACTTCCATCTAATCACATGACTCGCCGGTTTAGTTATCACAGTGTTGCCCGGCTGACTTTTCGTACCAAAGATGCACTGCAAAATAGGATCATGACATCCACTCCCCTGCCCCCCCCCCCACCCCTCCCCTTTCCTTAAGACAGAAAATGAAGTTTTCTTCCATTGGAGGAAGTTTCGCCCGACCCCCGTATTAGTTAGAACGAATATATGCCATAACAGCATCTCCTCATCTCACTAGAGAATGCCATAGTTTTCCACTACCATTGTCGTTCCTGCATTCTCCCACCATCCACAAAACACAACATGAGTATGACGTAGGTTATCCAAGGTTCTGGCAGTCGTGAACAATGACAACGAGTGGCCTCCCCTGGTCACCAAAAACACAGTGCATGGCACATTCATAGTAACTATTACATAGGTATACATAACACAATAATCACTAACTAGTACAACCAGTCCTTTTCACAAAATTCAAGCATATAGTAAATTCGATTCTATAGTTAATTACCTTTATGGCGCCATGATACATAAATTCCAAAGTACACCATAGTATAGCACAGACATTTAATTTTAAAGTTTACACACATCTCACACTTGGTTGCAATTACTTGCTAGCAACTATCACATGTAAACACCTCCTCAGTTCTCCTCACTACATTATAAAGTTGTACAGAACAACCTATATGTATCAGAATAGTACTGGTTGTGTGAGTCAGACTCTGCGGTTTGGTTCACGTTAACCGAAACACCTTAACTGCACGCAAACCCGCAACCTATCCCCTGCTATTGCTGAACTATCAGCAGGTGGTTCTCAAACAACGACATGGGCTTCCCCCTGACTGCGTCACGCGCATCCCACTTATTCACGAAAGTCATTCGTGCAACTTTGGTATTGTCTCGCAATGACAATACCTCCACGAACTTCACTGGCGCGACTTCATTAAACACTCGTCTGAGTGTGCGCCAACTAGCACTTAGGGGAACATTGCGAACCCATACCGCGCGGTTACTCGCTATCAGGCCCTCAGATCTGCCTTCACAGTTCCTATACCTGTTCCTCGGTATCGGACTGTGAGTTTTAATGGGCGCCTGCCGCGGACCCCGTCTCAGATTTACCTTCTTCTCAGGCTGAAATACCTCGACCACCTGGTCGTCCGCCTCGGAACTTTGGTGTTGCTGAGCCTCTGTTCCAACCAATCCCGTGGCGTTATGCACTCTCCGTACATTGCCGACTATCAAATCGGCGACTGGGTTCTCGAGGACAAACGCGTTCACTCTCCCTGTCAGGAACGGTGTGTCCACATTAATACACGCCTGGGGCTAAGACTCAACTTTGCCCCTAAACGTGATACACTTTACAGTTTTCCCTGTGAGACAGGACTCGTCGATACATGACCGACGCACCCCGACTGTGGTTCCATCGGTGTCCCTCAACACCGAGACTGGTTTCTTCTCCACCACACCTTTGCGAAGAGCCATCTTGCTACTCTCATGGACCGCCGACAGACATGGTACCACATGTTCGCAGTGCAATACTATATTCTCGCCCGAATTAAATAGAGGACGACACTTCACGCAGTCCTCGCTGTTGACTGTGTCCAACACAACCGCAGAATTCGCGTACTCGATTGGGGTGGAACACCTGTCTACATTATGACCCTTACCATTACACCTAGAACATCTGAGTTCCCTTTTTCCTTCCTCGCGTGGACCATTGTTGGGGTTGTTAACTGATGAAGACCCCGCATCGGAGTCGACAGATTGACTCTCTGAGGAACCACTCC
The DNA here is from genome assembly GCA_024509875.1 of Oreohelix idahoensis. Classification (NCBI taxonomy): domain Eukaryota; kingdom Metazoa; phylum Mollusca; class Gastropoda; order Stylommatophora; family Oreohelicidae; genus Oreohelix; species Oreohelix idahoensis. Next base: position 14,268 of record JAMPIV010003871.1, read on the forward strand.
TCTGCTTGACCTGTTTCTCCTTACAGTGCCTATCTTGTTTTCGAGACTCCTCAAAGCGCACTTGCTTACGCATTTGGCGCTCTTCTGCAACACTATCGCTAACAGGGTGATGGTTGTTCCACCTTGGCTGGAAACTCTGACGTGTCTTAAAATTATCGTAATTGCATTGCCCATGAATGGCTTATAGAACCGAGGTGACCTGTTGCGCTTCTGTTCTTCGCAGCTATCTGCACCGTCTGACTGATTTTTCTACGGTTGTCGCTGGACTTTGCCGACGCCTGCAACTAATGCGTCTGACAAACCCGAATTCTGAATAGGTTTGCCCGGTTGGCCAGGTCTTAATGATGCCCCAGTTGGGCCATGTAATCAATGTCTTTTGGCTGGCGCTCTTGGAAAAAAGCTACCAACTCAGTTGAACACGACGACAAAACTTTGTCTAGTAACATTGAATCAACTGTGACAGGGAATGCGTCATTTTAGGAACTTTCATTTATAACAAATACAGACCATAGTTTGGTTGATAGAAGTTAGTTAAAATTTAGTCATTAATTATAATAGGAACGGACCATAAAAATAAGAATAGCGGAGATTACTTTTTTATCCAATCGTGAGATGAATAGAAAGGAAGCAACGCTGACCTAGATTTGAGCTAAACCGAAGCCGGCCTTTTACCCAGCGAACAGTTGCAGATCGGACTTGATAGTGTCCGGACGTATTGTCGTTAGGCTGCTAAACTTTCGAGGATTTTTCGATTAAATTGAATGATGTGTTCATTTAACAGTGGCATTATCCTAGTATATTATATGTGAGATATTCCATACAAGGAGAACTGTAAGTAGAGTGATACAATTTCCTATTATATTTCCACATCAAAGAAAGATAGCCCTTGATCATGTAGAAAGGAATTCATGGCTGCAGGTTGCACCTTGAGTAAAATGCAGAGATGTGAATTTGCCCTGTATAAGCACCAACGATAAATTGCAGAACATGAGCATATAACGTAACCCATTGAGAACAATGAATTAATCTGTCCGAAGTAGAACTGCTTATATGTATTTGGATCAACGCAAACTGGTATTTGGAAAGAAAAAGTGGACAGGAGTTGAATAAGCCTGATTCATACAATGTCGATTCCCCATGCTTGATAATTGAGAGCAACTTGCATTTGTATTATGAATGAAAAATACATGTTTGTAACTTCACGCCATCATGTACACATATTATGATCATTAAACAAAACGTTGACACTAAAGAGAGGTCGTAAAATGATTGCTAGACCTTAACCATGAATGGAAGGAGGTAATGTCTGTTGAGAAAACTTATAAATTCTTACTAACTGCTCACAAACTACAACACCTTAGAGGATAGTCCCCGAACCTGGTTAATTCCTGTAAGACTGTGAGAGAGCAATTCCCAACTCTAGCAGACCAGCTAGTATCTAAACCTAACACTCTCGACATAAACAGCAACCCCCAATTCCCTGCCCCGGCTACACAACCAAAGCATTAAAATCCTCACTTATTCCCTCCAACTCAATCCATCTATTGAGCAGAAGATTTATCTTCGAGATAAAGTTCTCGAAGCCTTGGTCTGCGTTTGGCATCGTGTTTCTAAAGCTCGTCCGGTACCCGTCCGCCATCAGACTGAACTTCCGGTGCAACCGTTCCTTCACCTTGTCGTAATCAGACCGCTCTTCCAGCGGGAGTCTATAACAAGTCTCCATTGTGGACCCCACTAGCAATGTGGATAACAGAGATGGCCACTGATCTCTGTCAGCCTTCCAGGCCACGCAATCGGCCGCCTCGAACCTTTCAAGGAAAAAATCTAAACTGTCGATTTTTTCGTTAACATTTGGCAGACGCAGCCTAAATTGACGATGAGACCCCCCAGTACTCGAGTTCTGACTACTCGGACCCACTTCTAATGTCTTTAAATGTATTTCATTATCAATCCTCATGCTCACCTTCTCTAAGTCTAACTCTTTATCCTCTTTTATCTTTTTTCCTAAAATTCTTGTTCCATCTTCTTTTCCTGAAATTCTATATCTTCTTTTATCTTCTTTTCCTGTAATTCTCGCTCCATATTCTTTTCCTGAAATTCTCTATCTTATTATACCTTCTTTTCCTGTAATTCTAACTCTGCCTTCTTGAGTTCGTTCCTCGGCAAATAAATCTCTTAAAGCATCCTGATTCTCTTTTGAGTGGTGTTCTGTCTTATACTCCATTAGTTCTTTCCCAGTGTTTACCACATTCTCTTGTCTATCCGACATGAAAACCTCTAATCTATGATGCTACACTGCAAAATTCAATACAATCTATAACTCTGCTTCTTTTGCTATAGATTCACACTGTGCAATATCAATAACATGAACTATACACCAATGCAGTATCTATTTTCATATAAGCAAACCTTACAAAGTATATAACCCCTGTACTAACTATGCTATCACAATATAATGTATAAATCACCTTCTCAATGTAAAAATGCAATCCACTCCACTTTTCAATGTATAAATACAATCCACTTCACCTCTCAATGTATAAATCTAATCACTTCACCTCTCAATGTATAAATCTAATCCACTACACTTCTCAATGTATAAATACAATCCACTTCACTTCTCAATGTATCAATATAATCCACTTCACTTCTCAATGTATAAATCTAATCCACTACACTTCTCAATGTATAAATATCATCCACTTCACCCTGGTCCTGTACTCTGACAGTATTTCAATTCTTTATATTATATCTAATAAAAATGTTTACACTGGCAAAATGAACACTCCACAGTTGAAAAGACACGCACTAAACGCAACGATAACTAACAGTCACGGTGAATAAGATGGCAGACAACGTTTGAGCAAAGATAGATTGATGTATACAATACGTGACTGACAACGCACGAAAACAAGGGATACCTGTTAACGTATTTACAAGATAGCAAGAAGAAACGAGAGGTCACACCACTTAAACACAACAATAGAATTACTGAATGTACAAGACAATGTAAATACACACCACACCTGTACACCTAACACAATTTGAGCTTGGAATGTTAAGTAGGGCAGTCAAAGAAAACACTTCTGCCTTACTCCACCACTAAACATACACAGCGACATCCTAGAAAGGAATCAGTCTAATCCAATCTTTTCCCACAAGTAAGAAAAGAAAGCATTAAACTCGCCCCCACGTCCACCCTTGAATTCACAAATATAACATAAAACACAGCAGACTAAACAACAACTACACTTAACGATGAGGTGATGAGGGCTATCTCCTTCACTAGCCACCAACTAAATCACACCAATCAAAATAAACGAAATAACATATAAGCAAAAATATCACTATAACATATCCAATATTCACTATGCATATAATAATCAAGACCCCAAGTAAAAGGAAATTAGATTGAAAGATCCCACCTAACTAACTAACACCATATAAAGATACAGACTAAGTTTCTACAAAGAAAGCGAGGAAAAAGAACAAAACAAAAGGAAAGAAAACAACAACAACCAATAAGCAAACCTCAAGACACCAACGTAGAAACAGAACAAAGCTTGTTGCTAACCTAACATGACCCCGACAGAACTGTCCCACTACTCTATAAGACTAGACTGTACGATAGATTGATCAGGTGGATAGATAGAAAACAAAATTTTGAAGAAAGAAAAACATAATTTAGCGGAAAATCAAGAAACATAAATGCAACAGATCTTACACATATATACAAACAATAATTTAACTGATGATTTAGCGATGCTTGTCCTCAAACACAGAAGATGATCGATGAAAACAGCACGAACAAGTCTCTGCACTTGAAATGTACAAAACTGTTCTTCTCAGTGTTATCTCTGAACTGTCCACAGTAAGAATAACGACTGTATATCCACACTAATGTTCAGATAACCAGACTTCCTCACAAGTCTATGTGCCAGAAAATAACAAATATGTCCTTTGGCACGATGATATGAATATCCAAACAAAGTTCACTTCATTACGACACTTCAGGAACCTAGCAGTCTTCAGCATAGAGTATTACAGGACCCCTGAGATCAGCGAGCTCCGGTAACCTGCATTCCGTCTACTGTACTAGGGCCACAAAAGGGCATGAGTAAGCTCCCACTGGAACGGCACATCGATATGGCTTGAAAACGACAGAACTTGTCAAAAACCCCGGAAGGTAATGTTCCCAGGTAGATAGAGCAGTACGAGTGATGACACTGCTGTAGGTAGGCTACAAAACACGATGTCTAGACCCAATCTACTATGGACAAACCGTTCTCTCCTGACGACACACATAGTCAGTCACTCGTGCAAAACTATTACCAACAAAAATTGACAAACCGTTCCTTCCTGACGAAACACACAGTCTGTCACTCGGGCCAATCTATTACCAACCAACATTGACCTACCGTTCTCTCCTGACGACACACACAGTCTGTCACTCGGGCCAAACTATTACCAACTGTTGTAGTCGTAGCTGTTATAATCGTATTATTCATGCTGACTACTGGTGCTGATAACGGAAATGTTTGTTGATTGAGTGGTGATAAGGCAACGGACACTGGAAAACCCTTTGGTTTGATTGCAAGTTATATCAATGGTTTATTTCACCATAACGTAGACGTACATCACAAGACGACAGAGCAAATACACTCTGACATTGGCAGTTGCATATATAGAATGAAACAGGTAGCACGTCAATTTAAATAGTAATGTCCAACTTGAATAGTCTCATCAAAGGTACACATACATTCAACGATTATCCTGATGAAGGCATGGGAAAAATCAAAGTACATTATTGAAAACACATCATTGGAATCCTTAGGAGAATTGACTGACCTCTAAGACTTGCCGTAGTCCGTTAAACGGCTAGTAGATTCTTTATATTCCCTTATATTCATCATTCGTCTCCTTTACTCAAATGTAATCCAAAAAAGACTGCCGGATCATATATTATAGAATTAACTTCAATTCAGTCTAGAGCCAGTCTAGCTCTCATTAGCGATGGGTTAACAATCCACGTCGAAGCCCTGGCTAGATGGAACTGGCGAAACATACATATATATTGTTTAAGAGAGACCTACTTTCAAATAATCCTCACTGCCAAAACTTCCACATGGAAGGCAGTAAAAAACAATTATAGTCGTTTACCCATTATATGGGACTCCCGAAACCAGAACAACGTCTGACTGGAATCTCCGGCATCTTGTCTCTGTGGTCACTGCGTCATGCAGTGTTTAGCAACAACTCAATGCGCACCAAATATGTGCTCTTTCGTGCGCAACGAATTAAAACATTATTAATTATAAATACATTCTTATTACTTAAGCTGATGCGCACCATCTTAACAGAAGTTAGACTTATGTCTACTTTAATACTGTTAAGTCCCACCAAAAAGGACGTAACAGTTTACCTCAACCCCCGGAAAAAAATTTATTTATTTTTTCACTAGAATAACCGCAGAGAGGTAAATCAAATTATCATCTACACATAATATCAATCTAAATATACTAAAAAAATATTACTAGTGACAGAATAAATATGAAAGTGAACCCAACTCAAATAAACAAAATGCAATGTAAGTAAATGTACAACCACTATCAACCAACATGAGGTAAATGTGGCAACCATAAAGAAAAAATAATAATGGTGATGAAAAACCAACAAAATATGAAAACAACGAAAAAATGTCAATAAATAAATTTTTAAAAATGGAATATGAATGCATATAACCATGAAGTATAAATGATAAAGAATGCAAATAAACTACGCGAAATAATCAACACACTTTGCAATACTAATTAAGTACGAATGCTAATATATTGAATATGTTATGAGTGAAAATCACTAGCGCTATGGAGTCGCCATAATATAATTGCTATTAAATATATTAAATATTAAACATAACTAAGTTAAATTTAATTGTCACTAGTTAAAGCAAACATTTCAGGGTCTTAAAAAACGTTCTCAATCCACACTGAATTCACTGTTGACAAAAGTCACGAAGTCGCAATGTTATATTAGAAGACTGTCAATATTTTCACAATGTTATGTTTGAATTACAATGTTATCACTTTTAAATGTTAAATTCATGCAATAGTCAGTTATTTAGAAGTTCAAGATATTTCACTGGCAAACTGTATATGCTACATTACTGAAATGTCAATGTAGACACAAAACTAGTGTAAAGTCAATAATAATAATAATCTCGCTGAACAAAGTAAGGTTCTTTGAGTATAAAGTCAGAATTAAGGAACTGATCATGCAGAGGCGTCACTCTTCATAGGGCGTAGAAGCTCGCTTGACTCATAAGGACACCGCGAAAATATGTCTGCTAGAACATTTTGCGACCCTGGTATTGTTCTGATCGTAAAACTGTAAGTTTGCAGAGCGATTGCGTATCTGGTTGATCCCAATGACTTCACGTCTCTGTTGTTGAGAGCAGTAAGAGCACGCTGGTCAGTTTCTACAATAAAGTGTGCTCCTAATAAACAACGTTGAAGCTTGGTTATAGACCAGACTAGAGCTAACAGCTTTTGTCCAAGACAGAATAATTCTTTTCTGTAGGCGTTAGTTTTCTGGACGCGTACATGACAAGATGCAGTGTACCTGAGTATTCTTGAAGTAATGCGCTTCCTATGCCAAAATTTGACGCATCGCTGTGGAGAATGAAAGGTAGGTCCGCATTAGGCAACCGTATGACAGGTGCATTAGAAAAGTATGTTTTAATGATATCCAACGTGATTTGATGTTCTTGCGTGCACCGAATCATGTTAGCTGCACCCTTCTTTATCAAAGTAGAGAAAGGTGCAGTGATGGTAGATAAATGAGGAATGAATCTCCCATAGATATGTATTAGACTTTAAAGACTCCTTACTTGTTTCTTAGTCTTAGGTGTTGTGATATTCAGGATTTTAGAAACATTACTGTCCTCAGTATGTAACAGACCGTAACCAACACGGTGACCAAAAAATGATATGTCATGAAAACCAACATATGCTTTAGATGGTTTAACCGTTAGGTTATACGAACGTAAAGTGGACAATAATGTGTTCAATCCACGAAAATGATCATGAAAACCAACTTATGCTTTAGATGGTTTAGGTATTAGATCGTGAAATGAAGAAAATTCAGTCGGTAATAGTATGGATTGTACTGGATGAGTTAATGTCACAGCATGTGTACTGTGCAATGACAAAAGAAACATTAGAAATATAATACAGATACCAAACCAGGCATTTGTAAATTTGGATGGGTATTGAAATTTAAAAGAAGAGTAGTGAGTGCGATAAAAAGCACATGACCAGCTAGATACTGAGCTAACCAGCCACGAAAGAAAGTTAAATAGTCCTACAAGAAATACCAACGTACGACGAAATAAATCAGTACATGGGGTAACGAACTCACCAGTCTGTGAAGGATAGGAATTGGAATCCAAGTGACTAAATGTAGATTCAGTTGACGTGTCAAAGGTAGTGTGCGTATCACACACAACAGAGGAATCTTCCTCTTGGATAGTATATAAAGAATCATTGCATTTAGAGTGTTGCTAAAGCGAAGTATGTCGTAAGGGGCCCAAAGGAGCACCAAAATTAGTATAATGTATAATGGTATCATTAGTAATACAAGTTCCCACCACATTAGCTAAACGTATCCGTTTGCTGAATGTAACTGGTAATGAGATTTAGGCATAGTGGCAACTGCATAAGCAGCATGTAAGTGTTGCTTTTCCAAAGTAGCAATTTTCTGTGGGGTACACTCTTTAATTCCATGTATGCGACTAATTATCAAATCACTAATTGGTGCAGGAAGAAGACAGGCATGTTTTTTTCTCTGTAAAAAATGGTGTATCTATATCAATAATCGCCGTAGGGAAAGTCTCAACAGTGCCTCCAAATGTGACGCACTACACAGTTTTCCCCGTTGCACGTGACGGGTGGACTAACGAATGTCTGACGCCGATGGTGCTACAACCTGTATCGAAAAGAAAAGAGACAGAAATTTCGTTAACAAATCCGTTATGTAATTTAAGAGACCCTGTTCCATCATGTGTCGAAGCTGACATGGCCGTAGACATCGCAAGAAGGCTTGGCAACACATATCCGCAACTCAGCGTAGTGATCGCCTCGGGCTGGAATAAAGTTGCGCATTCATGGCAAAGTTTTGCCTGCTCAAAAATAAGAGAACAAGACGATGCCTTATGAGGATTAACATTTGTATCCTGATCTAAATTAACCTGTGTATCATGCAGATAAGAATTTGTCTGATGATGCGATCTACCGTTGGAAGATCTATCTCTACCTCGAGATCGATTTTGACTATTGTCTCAAAAACTGCTATAACACTGACTAACAAAATTTTTTTTTTCTTTCTCTAACATTTCTATGTTTTTCTGGTCAATTTTAATGCGCTGTTTTTAAATCTGCAAACCGTTTTTCTCTATCAGGTCGGGATCTCTAGAAATACGCAAAGTTTTTTAACAACGTACAGTATTACAACATCATTCGTACAAGAAGTATAACAGTTATGTAGGATTGAATTTCTTTGCAGTCGACTTTCGTCGGTGAATGGCATGTGGTACATCGCGATGAAGCATCCAACAATAATCGGCAAGCATGGTCACACTCCACCGTCCTTGATAACGTGACTCCATTACGGCGATATCTTGATGGAATCGTTCTCCATGTTCATCGCTGACTTCGCCAAGGTTGTCAGGGAAAAAGTCAAGATGCGAATCGAGCAAATGGATTTTGAGGGACATGTTACAGCCCATAATTCTGTATGCATCTATGCACTGCTTAACAATATGCACATAGTCGACAGATTTGTGATTTCCCAGAAAGTTATCGACGATCGATTTGAATGCCATCCATGCGCGAAGTTCACTACCATGTAACAAGTTCTCGAATTGTTTGTCTGCAATAACTTTCCTAATCTGAGGTCCTACAAAGATACCTTCCTTTATCTTTGCATCGCTAACTTGCGGAAACTTTTCTCGAAGATAAGTGAAAGCTTTGCTCGTTTTATCTAACGCTTTTACGAAATTCTTCATGAGCCCCAACTTTATATGTAACGGTGGTAAAATGATGCTGTCTTTGTTAACTAATGGCTCGTGTATTACATTTTTATGCCCGAGCTGCATACGATCCCTGATAGGCCACACCTTTCTTGCATAATGTTCCTGTCTGTTGCGGCTGTCCCATTCACATAGGAAGCAACAAAATTTAGTATACCCAGTCTGCATGCCCGTGAGAATTGCAATGACCTTTAGGTCTCCACAAATCCGCCATTGGTAGTCATTGTACTTTATTTTTGCCAAAAGTATAGCCATATTGTCATAAGTTTCTTTCATATGAACAGAGTAGGCGACTGGAATTGATGAAAATAAATTTCCGTTATGCAATAACACGGCTTTTAGACTAGTCTTGGAAGAGTCGATGAAAAGTCGCCATTCGTTGACTATGTGCTCATGACCGAGGTGCACCATTAGACCGTTTACATCTTTGCAATAGCAAATGTCATCATCCATCTCAAAGTATTGAACAAGTTCTCTGTGTCTATGACGAAATTTAGATATCGGAGTATTGGGCGCTAAAAGATTCCATTCTTTGAGTCGCGAACCGAGTAATTCCGCTTGTCCTTTGGTAAGAGCGAGATCACGTATTAGATCTGAAAGTTCTGAATGGTTAATTAAGTGAACACCATCATTCACCGGTATATAATCCGAGTCAGAATTAGTTTCTAAAGCAGGTAAACTATCACTTTCTGATGGTTCATTCACGTCCAACGGATATTGTTCTGGTGGAACTGGGATCGGACACGTGATTGGATCATGAGGCACTGGTTTCGAAACCGATTCAATATTTGGATAAACCACAGACTTTCTAGTTTTAAAAGTGAAACCATGGATATTTGTCAAGCAGAAGTAACAATCAGTAGCGTGATTTGTCGGTTCACGCCATATTACTGGCACTCCAAAAGGCATCGACTTATGCTTCGGCGATTTTCGTAACCAACCTGCCAATGTATTTGCACAAGTCGAACAAACTGCATTTGGCTTCCAAGATTTATTTGCATCATCAACTTTCGAATCGAAATAAAGTTCATATGCTTTCTTTAGTAATGGTGTAAAGTTTTTCTGGTGAACACGATCGGTAAAATATCCGCACACGTAACAGAACAGATCAGCCGAATTTCTACAACTTCTAGAAGCCATATTTCGCTCAGAATTATTTCAAAATACAGTAACTATTTGAAAAATAGCGTAACATATGTCATGCATCTTTTAGCAGTATAAAAAGTAGAATTATTTTGCATTTTATTAATTTTTAATAAGTTATATAGTAAAAATGAAATGGGGCAAATAACGGTTTCCAAAAAATATATTTATTCACAAATATCTTAAGAACCCATGATAGAGATAAACGGATTTCAAATTTGAAATCAGCGCAAGAAACTGACCCAAGAACACTTATTCTTATATAAGAAAGAAAAATGTTGTTTGTCAGTGTAATTATTATTTCTATTGGGATTACCATTTTGGTTAGCTCGCCAATTATTGTTATGACTATTGTCCCTTTGACAATATTATTTGTTTGGAGAAATATGTCGGTTATTAGAAAAATTTGATCTGGATTGCCAATTATGGTTGTAATTATTACCTTGATAATTTCCAGGATCATTCTTATTAAAATCCCGTGATCTGTGAGATTGATCCCAATTTTGATTATATGGAGATCCATGTAGAAATGATTTCCCTTCAAAAGAATTGTAATTCTTGTTATCTCCCTTTTTAAAGTTCCTATCATTACTGAGAGAGCGATGACGGAAATGACTTCCTTGTTGCATTGCAAATGCAACAGGCAATTCCTCTTTGACAAGAGAATTGCTAACTACCATGTTTGTATGTGCGGTACAATAATTTCTACAGTTTTGCTCCATTTAATTCATATTTGTTGGTTTACGTTCATGTAAGAACGAAAGAAATAACGGGTTAACTGAAGACAAGACCTTATCACGCAGTAATAGGTGTACAATAGCCTCATAGGAACGTTTTATTTTGGATAGTTCAACCCATCTGTCGAATGTAAGACGTATGAGTGAGATAAAGTCAATAACATTTTTTCCACTTTGAGGTAATAGTGATTTAAACTTTAACCAATAACCATCCTCATCCGGTTGAAATTTTGTCAGTTCTGACAATATTGTAATCAATTGTGTCAGTGTCTTTCAACAGATTAAATACTGTCAATGCTTCGCCTGCAAGTAATGGCAACAAATGTGCGCAATACTGTGATTTGTCAACCTTATTGGCTTCGCATATTGTTTGAAATCTGTTCAGGTAAAATAGTATGTCGTCTGCCTTTTGATTGAATACTGGCAATTTTAAGTTTACATGCTTAACATTTTCTTTGTTAGAAGAGGTGTGAACAAACTGAGCGTTGTGAGCACTACCTTCATTCGTTAATCTAATTTTTTCAAGCTCTAATGCCATCAATTTTTGTTCATGTTGTCTTTTTTTCATTTTCAGCAGCCTCACGCTGATATCTTCTTTCATTTTCAGCAGCCTCAAGCTGAAATCTTTTTTTCATTTTCTTCAGCTGCCAATCTCCTATTTTCAAGTTCCAATTTAAGTCTTCTTTCATTTTCTTCAGCGGCTAATTTCCTATTTTCCATATCCATTTGAAGTTTTCTTTCATTTTCTTCAGCGGCTAATTTTCTATTTTCCATTTGAAGTTTTCTTTCATTTTCATCAGCGGCTAATTTTCTATTTTCAATTTCCAATTGAAGTTTTCTCACATTTTCTTGAGCCGCTAATTTTCTATTTTCAATCTCCAAATCAAATTTGTTTGCTTCTAGTTTCTGAGCCTTGTCATATTCGACAGTTGCGAATTGTTTTACTTCTTCAGGAGTCATACTAAGGGCTTTAGCTTGCTTAATAAAATAATCCAAAGTTGCCATTATGACAAATGTGTATTTGTTATCTTACTTCCTTAGAAAGATTTTCTCAAGTGATTTATAATTTATTACTCTCTTATAAGTGCAATAAGTTCCTACCCATAGAACTGCACAAAATACTTGCTAATTATTAATAAGGTTATTAATCAAAGAATCAAATTATGCATTAAAATATTATCAGAGTACAACAGAAATAAACAATGCAGGCAATAGTGACAAGGACAAGATATTAAAGGTCGAATGACTACGTTCGCAGGAATAAAAAAACCACAAAGTAGAACTAAAAAGAGAATTTTGCAAAGAATGCAATGACAACTGCGAAGAAAAAATGACAAGACAAGTGACAACACAAGATATAAACACAAATGGTGTATACAAATAAGTGATAGTCAGATTGGCGTTGACGGTCACGAACAAAATACATCATGAAAATAATGGACATATAAGAAATTTCTACGAAAACAATAATAAGGACTCAACGTCACCGCTAAAAAATGGTGTTGTCATAGACAACCAAACGCAGTGGACTGAAATAATCCTACAGCAAATATTTGCTGGAACATCCACCGAGGGAGGTCTGCAAAGGTGTCCCTACAGAACACTCACGAAGGCCCGGGGGTGAATCTGGGATGTTTCCTTCGCAAGTCGCCAAACCCAACCGCCCACATAAAATATAAAAAACATGGAACATAAAACATGAAATAGTAGTGTGGACATATTAAAGGGAGGCTCAGCTAAGCATGAAATGGTGAATAGAACACACACAATTTTTTTGTTTACTTATCTTATTTTGAAGAAAAAATTGTCCTGCCCTCACAAAACTTGCGATTTTGGCATTCGGTCCATGCATGCATGAGCCATAATACATAAGTGGACGTAAAACAATGCCAATGTCCAACGTTGATGGTGGCAGTTGGGGTCCAACGTTGACCTTAGATGACCGTTATATTTGATCCCAAGTCCAAGATGTTCTCGCCTTGAAAGCACACGAAATTTTAAACGATTCTTCCATGGGACTCACTTTGATTCCCCATTGAATGGCTGCCAGATGTTGTAGTCGTAGCTGTTGTAATCGTATTATTCATGCTGACTACTGGTGCTGATAACGCGAATGTTTGTTGATTGAATGGTGATAAGGCAGCGGACACTGGAAAACCCTTTGGTTTGATTGCAAGTTATATCAATGGTTTATTTCACCATAAGGTGGACGTACATCACAAGACGGCAGAGCAAATACACTCTGACATTGGCAGTTGCATATATAGAATGAAACAGGTAGCATGTCAATTTAAATAGTAATGTCCAACTTGAATAGCCTCATTAAAGGTACATATATATTCAACGATTATCCTGATGAAGGCGTGGCAAAAATCAAAGTACATTATTGAAAACACATCATTGGAATCCTCAGGAGATTTGACTGAGCTCTAAGACTTGCCGTAGTCCGTTGGACGGCGAGTAGATTCTTTATATTCCCTTATATTTATCATTCGTCTCCTTTACTCAAATGTAATTCAAAAAAGACTGCCGGATCATATATTATAGAATTAACTTCAATTCAGTCTAGAGCCAGTCTAGCTCTCACTAGCGACGGGTTAACAATCCACGCCGACGCTCTGGCTAGATGGAACTAGCAAAACATACATATACATATTTTTTTTAAGAGAGACCTACTTTCAAATAATCCTCACTGCCAAAACTTCCACATGGAAGGCAGTATAAAACAATTGTAGTCGTTTAACCATTATATGGGACTCCCGAAACCAGAACAACGTCTGACTGAAATCTCCGGTATCTTGTCTCTGTTGTCACTGCGTCATGCAGTGTTTAGCAACAACTCAATACGCACCAAATATGTGCTCTTTCGTGCGCAACGAATTAAAACATTATTAATTATAAATACATTCTTATTACTTAAGCTGATGCGCACCATCTTAACAGAAGTTAAACTTATGTCTACTTTAATGCTGTTAAGTCCCACCAAAAAGGACGTAACACCAACCTTTTTTGACAAACTAATCAACTCCACCTCTTCCATGCACCACCTGCCGACACCTGTCACATTAACCTCCGCTGCTCCAACTGGATCACCACCTTCCTAGCACTAACCTACAAAGTACACCTTGTAATATTTCAAACTGTACAGTAGTGCCAGACGCCCGCTGCAACCTTATTCTATCACTTTTGACACATCTCCTAACAACAATTGCCACCCTAGCGTCAAAATTACCTTCCAAAACAGTGTCGAACACAATAACTGTCAAATACTCTCTGACCTGACAATACCAATCTTTCACTGTGACCTATTTGCAATATAGGTCAACTACCGCTAGCGGGGTCACCAGAGCATAAACAGTTCACTGCCTACTGACCAAGCAAACAAACACACTGCCATGAACACTGTGAAACCTGAAGGCGTGAACACATTGCTACTATCACCATCTGTCAATCTGTGTGCATAACTTCTAGCCTATATAATAAAAATATGGACACTATGGCCTTTACAAAATTGGACAACAGCTCCCCAGCTGTCAGAACATCTGTATAGACAATATCTTCAGTTGTGGGATAACTATTCACTAAGGTAGCACCACTGTAATGTGGGCTTATAATAATAATAATAATAATAGTAATAGGCTCGCTCCACTAGGAGTACGGCCAAACCACAATGGCTGAAATAGGAAAATCAACACCTTCTACAGGCACTTCTTTTTAATGCTTATGGACACACAGTAAGGCCTCACACGGCCAACAGACGTACAAAATACAATATAACGATGAAATGCCTTAAATGCTTAGAATGTCAGTATCATACCCAACGGTGTGACTGCACTGATAAAGTGCAATGATTACCACTCACCATGAGCGGCCAAAATCTAAGACAAAGAAATACTCAAATCTTCGGCAACTTATAACGGCCTGTAACAAATCCAATCCAGATACTACACTGTAATAGAATCATAACTTATTAATCCAATTGAACTGAAACATGGCAATCACTTCTAACAAATAGTCCGTGACATGGACTTCACAGCTAACGCTGGCAAATATGGAAAAATATATCCATCCTTCCTGGACAAGAGGTTAGATTCTCACTGACCACCTTCTCGCCCAATTTTTCCGGCTTCCGCCTCATCACATGACTCGCCGGTTTCGTTATCCCAGAGTTGCCAAAACTTAGTGTTGCTCGGCTGACTTTTCGTACGAAAGATGCACTGCGAAATAGCGCCGTGACATATTTGATATTTGAATACATAATACTGTGAATATGCAATAATTATACATCCTTCTTCTTCTCATTATTATTATCATTATTATTATAATTGTAATTATTATTATTCAGAATCGACGTCATTGCATTACGGGCAAACAATATGTGCTCAGTCTCCCTCAGAAAATGTCGAAGGGCATGAATGTTGATTGTTCCTGTTGCGCCATGGTTGTATACACGCCGGATGCATCCTCTCATACGTCCATCCCTGCCTGTCTTACGGCTAATGCCAAACTCCAGCAATCTTAGACCTGATGATCGATCGATTGTAGTGCCATCCTCTAATACGTCCATCCCTGTCTGTCTTACGGCTGATGCCAAACTCCAGCAATCTTAGACCTGACGATCGATCGATTGGCAGTGCCATTCTCTAATAGGCGATCATTAACAGTCCCCAGTATCTCTTCCTTGTCCATATCCAATGAACCCAATCTGATTGCTCTTGAAGCTAGTCTGCCAGTTCCTTCGTTGCCGCTTGACCAGGACAGTAGATCCAGACCAGTTCGTGAAGGTTCGAATCTTCTATGGAAATTTTCAATTCATGCCGTAGCCATCCATTTTGGGTTTTCCGAAGCTTGGACTGAGTTTCTGACTCAATAATTGCCCTTGTTAATGAAGTTTCAGACAGCCACCTTAGGGCTGCCTCTATCTTCATTCTCATGCTGGAGGTTGTTGCCCTCTGCATGACCTCTGTCTTCTTTAGATTGATGTTTAGACCCACCTCTAGGCTATAATTATTCAGTCTATCTGTTTTTTCTAGGATGTGTTGATGTGTTTGTGCGAGTAGTGTCATCTACGTAATCTAGATCTTCCAATGTAGAAAACGTTGTCCATCTTATTTCTCTCGGATTGCCCTCTGTGGTCTGGCGCATCACCCAGTCTAAGACTGTCAAAAATAAAGAGGTTCATAAGGGGCATCCCGTCGTACTCCTGTCTTCAACTTAAAAGTTAGGTTGCTCTGCCCAACACTACATGTAAAGTTAGTATTGTGGCTTTTGATTATAGATGGTTTTAGTTATTTAATACACTTTTTTATTAGGCTGCAATTACGTACCTGAAATTGTATACGCATTTTGCTGAATAACTGAATAATGGTGAAAGAAGATACATAAAATATAACTTTACCATAGAGATGCTACAAAAACATTACTAGGAAGGTGAGATACCAGTGGCATTAATTTTGTTATAATAAGTCTGTTTTTTACGTATAATCATATATAACCATGTTTTTGTTGTTGTAAAAATGTATAACTGTTGTCGAGATATCATCTAGGATGACGGTCCTAGAGATGGTCTAGATGACCACCCATGGTTTAGATTAAGTGGAATTATTAGTTGTGTTACTAGATGTTGTGTTGTTGTAGTTTATGACATATGTGAGCTAGCAGAAGGGATAATATATTTGTGTTACTACCTGTTGTGTTGTTGGAGTTTATGACATATGTGAGCTAGCAGAAGGGATAATGTATTTGTGTTACTACCTGTTGTGTTGTTGTAGTTTATGACATATGAGAGCTAGCAGAAGAGATAATGTATTTGTGTTACTACCTGTTGTGTTGTTGGAGTTTATGACATATGTGAGCTAGCAGAAGGGATAATGTATTTGTGTTACTACCTGTTGTGTTGTTGTAGTTTATGACATATGAGAGCTAGCAGAGGGATAATGTATTTGTGTTACTACCTGTTGTGTTGTTGTAGTTTATGACATATGTGAGCTAGCAGAAGGGATAATGTATTTGTGTTACTACCTGTTGTGTTGTTGGAGTTTATGACAAATGTGAGCTAGCAGAAGGGATAATGTATTTGTGTTACTACCTGTTGTGTTGTTGTAGTTTATGACATATGAGAGCTAGCAGAAGAGATAATGTATTTGTGTTACTACCTGTTGTGTTGTTGGAGTTTATGACATATGTGAGCTAGCAGAAGGGATAATGTATTTGTGTTACTACCTGTTGTGTTGTTGGAGTTTATGACATATGTGAGCTAGCAGAGGGATAATGTATTTGTGTTACTACCTGTTGTGTTGTTGGAGTTTATGACATATGTGAGCTAGCAGAAGGGATAATGTATTTGTGTTACTACCTGTTGTGTTGTTGGAGTTTATGACATATGAGAGCTAGCAGAAGAGATAATGTATTTGTGTTACTACCTGTTGTGTTGTTGGAGTTTATGACATATGTGAGCTAGCAGAAGGGATAATGTATTTGTGTTACTACCTGTTGTGTTGTTGTAGTTTATGACATATGAGAGCTAGCAGAAGAGATAATGTATTTGTGTTACTACCTGTTGTGTTGTTGGAGTTTATGACATATGAGAGCTAGCAGAAGAGATAATGTATTTGTGTTACTACCTGTTGTGTTGTTGGAGTTTATGACATATGTGAGCTAGCAGAAGGGATAATGTATTTGTGTTACTACCTGTTGTGTTGTTGGAGTTTATGACATATGTGAGCTAGCAGAAGGGATAATGTATTTGTGTTACTACCTGTTGTGTTGTTGGAGTTTATGACATATGTGAGCTAGCAGAAGGGATAATGTATTTGTGTTACTACCTGTTGTGTTGTTGGAGTTTATGACATATGTGAGCTAGCAGAAGGGATAATGTATTTGTGTTACTACCTGTTGTGTTGTTGGAGTTTATGACATATGTGAGCTAGCAGAAAGGATAATGTATTTGTGTTACTACCTGTTGTGTTGTTGGAGTTTATGACATATGTGAGCTAGCAGAAGGGATAATGTATTTGTGTTACTACCTGTTGTGTTGTTGGAGTTTATGACATATGTGAGCTAGCAGAAGGGATAATGTATTTGTGTTACTACCTGTTGTGTTGTTGTAGTTTATGACATATGAGAGCTAGCAGAAGAGATAATGTATTTGTGTTACTACCTGTTGTGTTGTTGGAGTTTATGACATATGAGAGCTAGCAGAAGAGATAATGTATTTGTGTTACTACCTGTTGTGTTGTTGGAGTTTATGACATATGTGAGCTAGCAGAAGGGATAATGTATTTGTGTTACTACCTGTTGTGTTGTTGGAGTTTATGACATATGAGAGCTAGCAGAAGAGATAATGTATTTGTGTTACTACCTGTTGTGTTGTTGGAGTTTATGACATATGTGAGCTAGCAGAAGAGATAATGTATTTGTGTTACTACCTGTTGTGTTGTTGGAGTTTATGACATATGTGAGCTAGCAGAAGGGATAATGTATTTGTGTTACTACCTGTTGTGTTGTTGTAGTTTATGACATATGAGAGCTAGCAGAAGGGATAATGTATTTGTGTTACTACCTGTTGTGTTGTTGGAGTTTATGACATATGAGAGCTAGCAGAAGGGATAATGTATTTGTGTTACTACCTGTTGTGTTGTTGGAGTTTATGACATATGTGAGCTAGCAGAAGGGATAATGTATTTGTGTTACTACCTGTTGTGTTGTTGTAGTTTATGACATATGTGAGCTAGCAGAAGGGATAATGTATTTGTGTTACTACCTGTTGTGTTGTTGGAGTTTATGACATATGAGAGCTAGCAGAAGAGATAATGTATTTGTGTTACTACCTGTTGTGTTGTTGGAGTTTATGACATATGTGAGCTAGCAGAAGGGATAATGTATTTGTGTTACTACCTGTTGTGTTGTTGTAGTTTATGACATATGAGAGCTAGCAGAAGAGATAATGTATTTGTGTTACTACCTGTTGTGTTGTTGGAGTTTATGACATATGTGAGCTAGCAGAAGAGATAATGTATTTGTGTTACTACCTGTTGTGTTGTTGGAGTTTATGACATATGTGAGCTAGCAGAAGGGATAATGTATTTGTGTTACTACCTGTTGTGTTGTTGGAGTTTATGACATATGTGAGCTAGCAGAAGGGATAATGTATTTGTGTTACTACCTGTTGTGTTGTTGGAGTTTATGACATATGTGAGCTAGCAGAAGGGATAATGTATTTGTGTTACTACCTGTTGTGTTGTTGGAGTTTATGACATATGTGAGCTAGCAGAAGGGATAATGTATTTGTGTTACTACCTGTTGTGTTGTTGGAGTTTATGACATATGTGAGCTAGCAGAAGGGATAATGTATTTGTGTTACTACCTGTTGTGTTGTTGGAGTTTATGACATATGTGAGCTAGCAGAAGGGATAATGTATTTGTGTTACTACCTGTTGTGTTGTTGGAGTTTATGACATATGTGAGCTAGCAGAAGGGATAATGTATTTGTGTTACTACCTGTTGTGTTGTTGGAGTTTATGACATATGTGAGCTAGCAGAAGGGATAATGTATTTGTGTTACTACCTGTTGTGTTGTTGGAGTTTATGACATATGTGAGCTAGCAGAAGGGATAATGTATTTGTGTTACTACCTGTTGTGTTGTTGTAGTTTATGACATATGTGAGCTAGCTGAAGGAAAAATGTATTTGTGTTACTACCTGTTGTGTTGTTGGAGTTTATGACATATGTGAGCTAGCAGAAGGGATAATGTATTTGTGTTACTACCTGTTGTGTTGTTGGAGTTTATGACATATGTGAGCTAGCAGAAGGGATAATGTATTTGTGTTACTACCTGTTGTGTTGTTGGAGTTTATGACATATGAGAGCTAGCAGAAGAGATAATGTATTTGTGTTACTACCTGTTGTGTTGTTGGAGTTTATGACATATGTGAGCTAGCAGAAGGGATAATGTATTTGTGTTACTACCTGTTGTGTTGTTGGAGTTTATGACATATGTGAGCTAGCAGAAGGGATAATGTATTTGTGTTACTACCTGTTGTGTTGTTGGAGTTTATGACATATGAGAGCTAGCAGAAGAGATAATGTATTTGTGTTACTACCTGTTGTGTTGTTGGAGTTTATGACATATGTGAGCTAGCAGAAGGGATAATGTATTTGTGTTACTACCTGTTGTGTTGTTGGAGTTTATGACATATGTGAGCTAGCAGAAGGGATAATGTATTTGTGTTACTACCTGTTGTGTTGTTGGAGTTTATGACATATGTGAGCTAGCAGAAGGGATAATGTATTTGTGTTACTACCTGTTGTGTTGTTGGAGTTTATGACATATGTGAGCTAGCAGAAGGGATAATGTATTTGTGTTACTACCTGTTGTGTTGTTGGAGTTTATGACATATGTGAGCTAGCAGAAGGGATAATGTATTTGTGTTACTACCTGTTGTGTTGTTGGAGTTTATGACATATGTGAGCTAGCAGAAGGGATAATGTATTTGTGTTACTACCTGTTGTGTTGTTGGAGTTTATGACATATGTGAGCTAGCAGAAGGGATAATGTATTTGTGTTACTACCTGTTGTGTTGTTGGAGTTTATGACATATGTGAGCTAGCAGAAGGGATAATGTATTTGTGTTACTACCTGTTGTGTTGTTGGAGTTTATGACATATGTGAGCTAGCAGAAGGGATAATGTATTTGTGTTACTACCTGTTGTGTTGTTGTAGTTTATGACATATGTGAGCTAGCAGAAGGGATAATGTATTTGTGTTACTACCTGTTGTGTTGTTGGAGTTTATGACATATGTGAGCTAGCAGAAGAGATAATGTATTTGTGTTACTACCTGTTGTGTTGTTGGAGTTTATGACATATGTGAGCTAGCAGAAGGGATAATGTATTTGTGTTACTACCTGTTGTGTTGTTGGAGTTTATGACATATGTGAGCTAGCAGAAGGGATAATGTATTTGTGTTACTACCTGTTGTGTTGTTGGAGTTTATGACATATGTGAGCTAGCAGAAGGGATAATGTATTTGTGTTACTACCTGTTGTGTTGTTGGAGTTTATGACATATGTGAGCTAGCAGAAGGGATAATGTATTTGTGTTACTACCTGTTGTGTTGTTGGAGTTTATGACATATGTGAGCTAGCAGAAGGGATAATGTATTTGTGTTACTACCTGTTGTGTTGTTGGAGTTTATGACATATGTGAGCTAGCAGAAGGGATAATGTATTTGTGTTACTACCTGTTGTGTTGTTGGAGTTTATGACATATGTGAGCTAGCAGAAGGGATAATGTATTTGTGTTACTACCTGTTGTGTTGTTGGAGTTTATGACATATGTGAGCTAGCAGAAGGGATAATGTATTTGTGTTACTACCTGTTGTGTTGTTGGAGTTTATGACATATGTGAGCTAGCAGAAGGGATAATGTATTTGTGTTACTACCTGTTGTGTTGTTGGAGTTTATGACATATGTGAGCTAGCAGAAGGGATAATGTATTTGTGTTACTACCTGTTGTGTTGTTGGAGTTTATGACATATGTGAGCTAGCAGAAGGGATAATGTATTTGTGTTACTACCTGTTGTGTTGTTGGAGTTTATGACATATGTGAGCTAGCAGAAGAGATAATGTATTTGTGTTACTACCTGTTGTGTTGTTGGAGTTTATGACATATGTGAGCTAGCAGAAGGGATAATGTATTTGTGTTACTACCTGTTGTGTTGTTGGAGTTTATGACATATGTGAGCTAGCAGAAGGGATAATGTATTTGTGTTACTACCTGTTGTGTTGTTGGAGTTTATGACATATGTGAGCTAGCAGAAGAGATAATGTATTTGTGTTACTACCTGTTGTGTTGTTGGAGTTTATGACATATGTGAGCTAGCAGAAGGGATAATGTATTTGTGTTACTACCTGTTGTGTTGTTGGAGTTTATGACATATGTGAGCTAGCAGAAGGGATAATGTATTTGTGTTACTACCTGTTGTGTTGTTGGAGTTTATGACATATGTGAGCTAGCAGAAGGGATAATGTATTTGTGTTACTACCTGTTGTGTTGTTGGAGTTTATGACATATGTGAGCTAGCAGAAGGGATAATGTATTTGTGTTACTACCTGTTGTGTTGTTGGAGTTTATGACATATGTGAGCTAGCAGAAGGGATAATGTATTTGTGTTACTACCTGTTGTGTTGTTGGAGTTTATGACATATGTGAGCTAGCAGAAGGGATAATGTATTTGTGTTACTACCTGTTGTGTTGTTGGAGTTTATGACATATGTGAGCTAGCAGAAGGGATAATGTATTTGTGTTACTACCTGTTGTGTTGTTGGAGTTTATGACATATGTGAGCTAGCAGAAGGGATAATGTATTTGTGTTACTACCTGTTGTGTTGTTGGAGTTTATGACATATGTGAGCTAGCAGAAGGGATAATGTATTTGTGTTACTACCTGTTGTGTTGTTGGAGTTTATGACATATGTGAGCTAGCAGAAGGGATAATGTATTTGTGTTACTACCTGTTGTGTTGTTGGAGTTTATGACATATGTGAGCTAGCAGAAGGGATAATGTATTTGTGTTACTACCTGTTGTGTTGTTGGAGTTTATGACATATGAGAGCTAGCAGAAGAGATAATGTATTTGTGTTACTACCTGTTGTGTTGTTGGAGTTTATGACATATGAGAGCTAGCAGAAGAGATAATGTATTTGTGTTACTACCTGTTGTGTTGTTGGAGTTTATGACATATGAGAGCTAGCAGAAGAGATAATGTATTTGTGTTACTACCTGTTGTGTTGTTGGAGTTTATGACATATGTGAGCTAGCAGAAGGGATAATGTATTTGTGTTACTACCTGTTGTGTTGTTGGAGTTTATGACATATGAGAGCTAGCAGAAGAGATAATGTATTTGTGTTACTACCTGTTGTGTTGTTGGAGTTTATGACATATGTGAGCTAGCAGAAGAGATAATGTATTTGTGTTACTACCTGTTGTGTTGTTGGAGTTTATGACATATGTGAGCTAGCAGAAGGGATAATGTATTTGTGTTACTACCTGTTGTGTTGTTGGAGTTTATGACATATGTGAGCTAGCAGAAGGGATAATGTATTTGTGTTACTACCTGTTGTGTTGTTGGAGTTTATGACATATGTGAGCTAGCAGAAGGGATAATGTATTTGTGTTACTACCTGTTGTGTTGTTGGAGTTTATGACATATGTGAGCTAGCAGAAGGGATAATGTATTTGTGTTACTACCTGTTGTGTTGTTGTAGTTTATGACATATGTGAGCTAGCAGAAGAGATAATGTATTTGTGTTACTACCTGTTGTGTTGTTGGAGTTTATGACATATGAGAGCTAGCAGAAGAGATAATGTATTTGTGTTACTACCTGTTGTGTTGTTGGAGTTTATGACATATGAGAGCTAGCAGAAGAGATAATGTATTTGTGTTACTACCTGTTGTGTTGTTGGAGTTTATGACATATGTGAGCTAGCAGAAGGGATAATGTATTTGTGTTACTACCTGTTGTGTTGTTGTAGTTTATGACATATGTGAGCTAGCAGAAGAGATAATGTATTTGTGTTACTACCTGTTGTGTTGTTGGAGTTTATGACATATGTGAGCTAGCAGAAGAGATAATGTATTTGTGTTACTACCTGTTGTGTTGTTGGAGTTTATGACATATGTGAGCTAGCAGAAGGGATAATGTATTTGTGTTACTACCTGTTGTGTTGTTGGAGTTTATGACATATGTGAGCTAGCAGAAGGGATAATGTATTTGTGTTACTACCTGTTGTGTTGTTGGAGTTTATGACATATGTGAGCTAGCAGAAGGGATAATGTATTTGTGTTACTACCTGTTGTGTTGTTGGAGTTTATGACATATGTGAGCTAGCAGAAGGGATAATGTATTTGTGTTACTACCTGTTGTGTTGTTGGAGTTTATGACATATGTGAGCTAGCAGAAGGGATAATGTATTTGTGTTACTACCTGTTGTGTTGTTGGAGTTTATGACATATGTGAGCTAGCAGAAGGGATAATGTATTTGTGTTACTACCTGTTGTGTTGTTGGAGTTTATGACATATGTGAGCTAGCAGAAGGGATAATGTATTTGTGTTACTACCTGTTGTGTTGTTGGAGTTTATGACATATGTGAGCTAGCAGAAGGGATAATGTATTTGTGTTACTACCTGTTGTGTTGTTGGAGTTTATGACATATGTGAGCTAGCAGAAGGGATAATGTATTTGTGTTACTACCTGTTGTGTTGTTGGAGTTTATGACATATGTGAGCTAGCAGAAGGGATAATGTATTTGTGTTACTACCTGTTGTGTTGTTGGAGTTTATGACATATGTGAGCTAGCAGAAGGGATAATGTATTTGTGTTACTACCTGTTGTGTTGTTGGAGTTTATGACATATGTGAGCTAGCAGAAGGGATAATGTATTTGTGTTACTACCTGTTGTGTTGTTGGAGTTTATGACATATGTGAGCTAGCAGAAGGGATAATGTATTTGTGTTACTACCTGTTGTGTTGTTGGAGTTTATGACATATGTGAGCTAGCAGAAGGGATAATGTATTTGTGTTACTACCTGTTGTGTTGTTGGAGTTTATGACATATGTGAGCTAGCAGAAGGGATAATGTATTTGTGTTACTACCTGTTGTGTTGTTGGAGTTTATGACATATGTGAGCTAGCAGAAGGGATAATGTATTTGTGTTACTACCTGTTGTGTTGTTGGAGTTTATGACATATGTGAGCTAGCAGAAGGGATAATGTATTTGTGTTACTACCTGTTGTGTTGTTGGAGTTTATGACATATGTGAGCTAGCAGAAGGGATAATGTATTTGTGTTACTACCTGTTGTGTTGTTGTAGTTTATGACATATGAGAGCTAGCAGAAGAGATAATGTATTTGTGTTACTACCTGTTGTGTTGTTGTAGTTTATGACATATGAGAGCTAGCAGAAGAGATAATGTATTTGTGTTACTACCTGTTGTGTTGTTGGAGTTTATGACATATGAGAGCTAGCAGAAGAGATAATGTATTTGTGTTACTACCTGTTGTGTTGTTGGAGTTTATGACATATGAGAGCTAGCAGAAGAGATAATGTATTTGTGTTACTACCTGTTGTGTTGTTGGAGTTTATGACATATGAGAGCTAGCAGAAGAGATAATGTATTTGTGTTACTACCTGTTGTGTTGTTGGAGTTTATGACATATGTGAGCTAGCAGAAGGGATAATGTATTTGTGTTACTACCTGTTGTGTTGTTGTAGTTTATGACATATGTGAGCTAGCAGAAGGGATAATGTATTTGTGTTACTACCTGTTGTGTTGTTGGAGTTTATGACATATGAGAGCTAGCAGAAGAGATAATGTATTTGTGTTACTACCTGTTGTGTTGTTGGAGTTTATGACATATGTGGGCTAGCAGAAGGGATAATGTATTTGTGTTACTACCTGTTGTGTTGTTGGAGTTTATGACATATGTGAGCTAGCAGAAGGGATAATGTATTTGTGTTACTACCTGTTGTGTTGTTGGAGTTTATGACATATGTGAGCTAGCAGAAGGGATAATGTATTTGTGTTACTACCTGTTGTGTTGTTGGAGTTTATGACATATGAGAGCTAGCAGAAGGGATAATGTATTTGTGTTACTACCTGTTGTGTTGTTGGAGTTTATGACATATGTGAGCTAGCAGAAGGGATAATGTATTTGTGTTACTACCTGTTGTGTTGTTGGAGTTTATGACATATGTGAGCTAGCAGAAGGGATAATGTATTTGTGTTACTACCTGTTGTGTTGTTGGAGTTTATGACATATGTGAGCTAGCAGAAGGGATAATGTATTTGTGTTACTACCTGTTGTGTTGTTGGAGTTTATGACATATGTGAGCTAGCAGAAGGGATAATGTATTTGTGTTACTACCTGTTGTGTTGTTGGAGTTTATGACATATGTGAGCTAGCAGAAGGGATAATGTATTTGTGTTACTACCTGTTGTGTTGTTGGAGTTTATGACATATGTGAGCTAGCAGAAGGGATAATGTATTTGTGTTACTACCTGTTGTGTTGTTGGAGTTTATGACATATGTGAGCTAGCAGAAGGGATAATGTATTTGTGTTACTACCTGTTGTGTTGTTGGAGTTTATGACATATGTGAGCTAGCAGAAGGGATAATGTATTTGTGTTACTACCTGTTGTGTTGTTGGAGTTTATGACATATGTGAGCTAGCAGAAGGGATAATGTATTTGTGTTACTACCTGTTGTGTTGTTGGAGTTTATGACATATGTGAGCTAGCAGAAGGGATAATGTATTTGTGTTACTACCTGTTGTGTTGTTGGAGTTTATGACATATGTGAGCTAGCAGAAGGGATAATGTATTTGTGTTACTACCTGTTGTGTTGTTGGAGTTTATGACATATGAGAGCTAGCAGAAGAGATAATGTATTTGTGTTACTACCTGTTGTGTTGTTGGAGTTTATGACATATGTGAGCTAGCAGAAGGGATAATGTATTTGTGTTACTACCTGTTGTGTTGTTGGAGTTTATGACATATGTGAGCTAGCAGAAGGGATAATGTATTTGTGTTACTACCTGTTGTGTTGTTGGAGTTTATGACATATGTGAGCTAGCAGAAGGGATAATGTATTTGTGTTACTACCTGTTGTGTTGTTGGAGTTTATGACATATGTGAGCTAGCAGAAGGGATAATGTATTTGTGTTACTACCTGTTGTGTTGTTGGAGTTTATGACATATGTGAGCTAGCAGAAGGGATAATGTATTTGTGTTACTACCTGTTGTGTTGTTGGAGTTTATGACATATGTGAGCTAGCAGAAGGGATAATGTATTTGTGTTACTACCTGTTGTGTTGTTGGAGTTTATGACATATGTGAGCTAGCAGAAGGGATAATGTATTTGTGTTACTACCTGTTGTGTTGTTGGAGTTTATGACATATGTGAGCTAGCAGAAGGGATAATGTATTTGTGTTACTACCTGTTGTGTTGTTGTAGTTTATGACATATGTGAGCTAGCAGAAGAGATAATGTATTTGTGTTACTACCTGTTGTGTTGTTGGAGTTTATGACATATGAGAGCTAGCAGAAGAGATAATGTATTTGTGTTACTACCTGTTGTGTTGTTGGAGTTTATGACATATGTGAGCTAGCAGAAGGGATAATGTATTTGTGTTACTACCTGTTGTGTTGTTGGAGTTTATGACATATGTGAGCTAGCAGAAGGGATAATGTATTTGTGTTACTACCTGTTGTGTTGTTGGAGTTTATGACATATGTGAGCTAGCAGAAGGGATAATGTATTTGTGTTACTACCTGTTGTGTTGTTGGAGTTTATGACATATGTGAGCTAGCAGAAGAGATAATGTATTTGTGTTACTACCTGTTGTGTTGTTGGAGTTTATGACATATGTGAGCTAGCAGAAGGGATAATGTATTTGTGTTACTACCTGTTGTGTTGTTGGAGTTTATGACATATGTGAGCTAGCAGAAGGGATAATGTATTTGTGTTACTACCTGTTGTGTTGTTGGAGTTTATGACATATGTGGGCTAGCAGAAGGGATAATGTATTTGTGTTACTACCTGTTGTGTTGTTGGAGTTTATGACATATGTGAGCTAGCAGAAGGGATAATGTATTTGTGTTACTACCTGTTGTGTTGTTGGAGTTTATGACATATGTGAGCTAGCAGAAGGGATAATGTATTTGTGTTACTACCTGTTGTGTTGTTGGAGTTTATGACATATGTGAGCTAGCAGAAGGGATAATGTATTTGTGTTACTACCTGTTGTGTTGTTGGAGTTTATGACATATGTGAGCTAGCAGAAGGGATAATGTATTTGTGTTACTACCTGTTGTGTTGTTGGAGTTTATGACATATGTGAGCTAGCAGAAGGGATAATGTATTTGTGTTACTACCTGTTGTGTTGTTGGAGTTTATGACATATGTGAGCTAGCAGAAGGGATAATGTATTTGTGTTACTACCTGTTGTGTTGTTGGAGTTTATGACATATGTGAGCTAGCAGAAGAGATAATGTATTTGTGTTACTACCTGTTGTGTTGTTGGAGTTTATGACATATGTGAGCTAGCAGAAGGGATAATGTATTTGTGTTACTACCTGTTGTGTTGTTGGAGTTTATGACATATGAGAGCTAGCAGAAGAGATAATGTATTTGTGTTACTACCTGTTGTGTTGTTGGAGTTTATGACATATGAGAGCTAGCAGAAGAGATAATGTATTTGTGTTACTACCTGTTGTGTTGTTGGAGTTTATGACATATGTGGGCTAGCAGAAGGGATAATGTATTTGTGTTACTACCTGTTGTGTTGTTGGAGTTTATGACATATGTGAGCTAGCAGAAGGGATAATGTATTTGTGTTACTACCTGTTGTGTTGTTGGAGTTTATGACATATGTGGGCTAGCAGAAGGGATAATGTATTTGTGTTACTACCTGTTGTGTTGTTGGAGTTTATGACATATGTGAGCTAGCAGAAGGGATAATGTATTTGTGTTACTACCTGTTGTGTTGTTGGAGTTTATGACATATGTGAGCTAGCAGAAGGGATAATGTATTTGTGTTACTACCTGTTGTGTTGTTGGAGTTTATGACATATGTGAGCTAGCAGAAGGGATAATGTATTTGTGTTACTACCTGTTGTGTTGTTGGAGTTTATGACATATGTGAGCTAGCAGAAGGGATAATGTATTTGTGTTACTACCTGTTGTGTTGTTGGAGTTTATGACATATGTGAGCTAGCAGAAGGGATAATGTATTTGTGTTACTACCTGTTGTGTTGTTGGAGTTTATGACATATGTGAGCTAGCAGAAGGGATAATGTATTTGTGTTACTACCTGTTGTGTTGTTGGAGTTTATGACATATGTGAGCTAGCAGAAGGGATAATGTATTTGTGTTACTACCTGTTGTGTTGTTGGAGTTTATGACATATGTGAGCTAGCAGAAGGGATAATGTATTTGTGTTACTACCTGTTGTGTTGTTGTAGTTTATGACATATGAGAGCTAGCAGAAGAGATAATGTATTTGTGTTACTACCTGTTGTGTTGTTGGAGTTTATGACATATGAGAGCTAGCAGAAGAGATAATGTATTTGTGTTACTACCTGTTGTGTTGTTGGAGTTTATGACATATGTGGGCTAGCAGAAGGGATAATGTATTTGTGTTACTACCTGTTGTGTTGTTGGAGTTTATGACATATGTGAGCTAGCAGAAGGGATAATGTATTTGTGTTACTACCTGTTGTGTTGTTGGAGTTTATGACATATGTGGGCTAGCAGAAGGGATAATGTATTTGTGTTACTACCTGTTGTGTTGTTGGAGTTTATGACATATGTGAGCTAGCAGAAGGGATAATGTATTTGTGTTACTACCTGTTGTGTTGTTGGAGTTTATGACATATGTGAGCTAGCAGAAGGGATAATGTATTTGTGTTACTACCTGTTGTGTTGTTGGAGTTTATGACATATGTGAGCTAGCAGAAGGGATAATGTATTTGTGTTACTACCTGTTGTGTTGTTGGAGTTTATGACATATGTGAGCTAGCAGAAGGGATAATGTATTTGTGTTACTACCTGTTGTGTTGTTGGAGTTTATGACATATGTGAGCTAGCAGAAGGGATAATGTATTTGTGTTACTACCTGTTGTGTTGTTGGAGTTTATGACATATGTGAGCTAGCAGAAGGGATAATGTATTTGTGTTACTACCTGTTGTGTTGTTGGAGTTTATGACATACGTGAGCTAGCAGAAGGGATAATGTATTTGTGTTACTACCTGTTGTGTTGTTGGAGTTTATGACATACGTGAGCTAGCAGAAGGGATAATGTATTTGTGTTACTACCTGTTGTGTTGTTGGAGTTTATGACATACGTGAGCTAGCAGAAGGGATAATGTATTTGTGTTACTACCTGTTGTGTTGTTGGAGTTTATGACATACGTGAGCTAGCAGAAGGGATAATGTATTTGTGTTACTACCTGTTGTGTTGTTGGAGTTTATGACATACGTGAGCTAGCAGAAGGGATAATGTATTTGTGTTACTACCTGTTGTGTTGTTGGAGTTTATGACATATGTGAGCTAGCAGAAGGGATAATGTATTTGTGTTACTACCTGTTGTGTTGTTGGAGTTTATGACATATGTGAGCTAGCAGAAGGGATAATGTATTTGTGTTACTACCTGTTGTGTTGTTGGAGTTTATGACATATGTGAGCTAGCAGAAGGGATAATGTATTTGTGTTACTACCTGTTGTGTTGTTGGAGTTTATGACATATGTGAGCTAGCAGAAGGGATAATGTATTTGTGTTACTACCTGTTGTGTTGTTGGAGTTTATGACATATGTGAGCTAGCAGAAGGGATAATGTATTTGTGTTACTACCTGTTGTGTTGTTGGAGTTTATGACATATGTGAGCTAGCAGAAGGGATAATGTATTTGTGTTACTACCTGTTGTGTTGTTGGAGTTTATGACATATGTGAGCTAGCAGAAGGGATAATGTATTTGTGTTACTACCTGTTGTGTTGTTAGAGTTTATGACATATGTGAGCTAGCAGAAGGGATAATGTATTTGTGTTACTACCTGTTGTGTTGTTGGAGTTTATGACATATGTGAGCTAGCAGAAGGGATAATGTATTTGTGTTACTACCTGTTGTGTTGTTGGAGTTTATGACATATGTGAGCTAGCAGAAGGGATAATGTATTTGTGTTACTACCTGTTGTGTTGTTGGAGTTTATGACATATGTGAGCTAGCAGAAGGGATAATGTATTTGTGTTACTACCTGTTGTGTTGTTGGAGTTTATGACATATGTGAGCTAGCAGAAGGGATAATGTATTTGTGTTACTACCTGTTGTGTTGTTGGAGTTTATGACATATGTGAGCTAGCAGAAGGGATAATGTATTTGTGTTACTACCTGTTGTGTTGTTGGAGTTTATGACATATGTGAGCTAGCAGAAGGGATAATGTATTTGTGTTACTACCTGTTGTGTTGTTGGAGTTTATGACATATGTGAGCTAGCAGAAGGGATAATGTATTTGTGTTACTACCTGTTGTGTTGTTGGAGTTTATGACATATGTGAGCTAGCAGAAGGGATAATGTATTTGTGTTACTACCTGTTGTGTTGTTGGAGTTTATGACATATGTGAGCTAGCAGAAGGGATAATGTATTTGTGTTACTACCTGTTGTGTTGTTGGAGTTTATGACATATGTGAGCTAGCAGAAGGGATAATGTATTTGTGTTACTACCTGTTGTGTTGTTGGAGTTTATGACATATGTGAGCTAGCAGAAGGGATAATGTATTTGTGTTACTACCTGTTGTGTTGTTGGAGTTTATGACATATGTGAGCTAGCAGAAGGGATAATGTATTTGTGTTAATACCTGTTGTGTTGTTGGAGTTTATGACATATGTGAGCTAGCAGAAGGGATAATGTATTTGTGTTACTACCTGTTGTGTTGTTGGAGTTTATGACATATGTGAGCTAGCAGAAGGGATAATGTATTTGTGTTACTACCTGTTGTGTTGTTGGAGTTTATGACATATGTGAGCTAGCAGAAGGGATAATGTATTTGTGTTACTACCTGTTGTGTTGTTGGAGTTTATGACATATGTGAGCTAGCAGAAGGGATAATGTATTTGTGTTACTACCTGTTGTGTTGTTGGAGTTTATGACATATGTGAGCTAGCAGAAGGGATAATGTATTTGTGTTACTACCTGTTGTGTTGTTGGAGTTTATGACATATGTGAGCTAGCAGAAGGGATAATGTATTTGTGTTACTACCTGTTGTGTTGTTGGAGTTTATGACATATGTGAGCTAGCAGAAGGGATAATGTATTTGTGTTACTACCTGTTGTGTTGTTGGAGTTTATGACATATGTGAGCTAGCAGAAGGGATAATGTATTTGTGTTACTACCTGTTGTGTTGTTGGAGTTTATGACATATGTGAGCTAGCAGAAGGGATAATGTATTTGTGTTACTACCTGTTGTGTTGTTGGAGTTTATGACATATGTGAGCTAGCAGAAGGGATAATGTATTTGTGTTACTACCTGTTGTGTTGTTGGAGTTTATGACATATGTGAGCTAGCAGAAGGGATAATGTATTTGTGTTACTACCTGTTGTGTTGTTGGAGTTTATGACATATGTGAGCTAGCAGAAGGGATAATGTATTTGTGTTACTACCTGTTGTGTTGTTGGAGTTTATGACATATGTGAGCTAGCAGAAGGGATAATGTATTTGTGTTACTACCTGTTGTGTTGTTGGAGTTTATGACATATGTGAGCTAGCAGAAGGGATAATGTATTTGTGTTACTACCTGTTGTGTTGTTGGAGTTTATGACATATGTGAGCTAGCAGAAGGGATAATGTATTTGTGTTACTACCTGTTGTGTTGTTGGAGTTTATGACATATGTGAGCTAGCAGAAGGGATAATGTATTTGTGTTACTACCTGTTGTGTTGTTGGAGTTTATGACATATGTGAGCTAGCAGAAGGGATAATGTATTTGTGTTACTACCTGTTGTGTTGTTGGAGTTTATGACATATGTGAGCTAGCAGAAGGGATAATGTATTTGTGTTACTACCTGTTGTGTTGTTGGAGTTTATGACATATGTGAGCTAGCAGAAGGGATAATGTATTTGTGTTACTACCTGTTGTGTTGTTGGAGTTTATGACATATGTGAGCTAGCAGAAGGGATAATGTATTTGTGTTACTACCTGTTGTGTTGTTGGAGTTTATGACATACGTGAGCTAGCAGAAGGGATAATGTATTTGTGTTACTACCTGTTGTGTTGTTGTAGTTTATGACATATGTGAGCTAGCAGAAGGGATAATGTATTTGTGTTACTACCTGTTGTGTTGTTGTAGTTTATGACATATGTGAGCTAGCAGAAGGGATAATGTATTTGTGTTACTACCTGTTGTGTTGTTGTAGTTTATGACATATGTGAGCTAGCAGAAGGGATAATGTATTTGTGTTACTACCTGTTGTGTTGTTGTAGTTTATGACATATGTGAGCTAGCAGAAGGGATAATGTATTTGTGTTACTACCTGTTGTGTTGTTGTAGTTTATGACATATGTGAGCTAGCAGAAGGGATAATGTATTTGTGTTACTACCTGTTGTGTTGTTGTAGTTTATGACATATGTGAGCTAGCAGAAGGGATAATGTATTTGTGTACGCAGGGCGTTCTCAACTTTTTTTCCGCATGGCCCACTTCTGACCCTTTATTACAAATAAGGGAAAAACCTGAGGCCTGTAAACAGTAAATTAATATGAAACAAATATAAAGGTATGTTATCAGGCACTCGCAGGAAATAAAGAAGTAGAACACCAGACAACAGAAAAACAACAGACATGAGTGGCTTACCCAGGATTTGAACACTGCACCTTCCGTGCGACAACCCCGCCTATGCATGGCTATGCGGGGTTGTCGCACGGAAGGTCCAGTGTTCAAATCCTGGGTAAGCCACTCATGTCTGTTGTTTTTCTGTTGTCTGGTGTTCTACTTCTTTATTTCCTGCGAGTGCCTGATAACATACCTTTATATTTGTTTCATATTAATTTACCACTTCTGACCCTCTTTTGTCTCTTTTGTCTACCCACAGTCGCTATGGCCACTTATAAATATGGGGACTTGTAGGGTAGCATTAAACTGCTTCTGCTTTGCTCAGTCGGCGCCCATCATTCTCGCAGTGCCCCAGCTCTGGTTCATTCTTTGCATCTTGGCCCCGTATTTCTCCGCCAAGTTCTTTTTGGTTGGCCTCTCTTTCGCTTTCCTTCAGGAGTCCATAGCATCGCTGTTCTTGTGATGGCATCAGGGTTTCTTCTGAGGACGTGGCAAACTCAACTCCACCGTCTAGCTGTTATAATGGTGTGCATGTCCTCTTGGTTGCTCCGAGAAATCAGTTCTTGGTTGTTGATGGTATTCAGCCAACCACTCTGCTCTTGTCCCACTGAACGGATCTCGGATTTCCTGGATAGTATTTAACAACTCTTAGGGGCCAATCTACCTTCTTTTTTGAAGGACACCACCCATGCTATCACTACTTTTGATTCCATCCAATTCACACCTGACCACACTTACCGTCTTTTCCTTCTGGATGTTTGTTCGCTTTATACTTCCACTCCACACTCTGATGGCCTTAACTCATTCCCCCCCAGGCCGTTTTTGGGTTTTAACCAGGCCCCAAAATGGATGCAATTTTTTCAGACAGGTGAGGTTTTAAAAATAGACAGTGGACAAATACATAAGTTCGGTAGGTACTTGTGTTATACATTTAAATGTGTGAAATTGACTGAAGAATCTTATGAATTGCTTCATATAATTAATTAATATGAATAGGTGTGTGTTATGTCTTGGGAAGTGCAGACTTGATTTAAAAAGTGTTAAAATTTTTTTTTTAAATTGTATACTTAAACTTAAATATTTCAGCTCCCAATTAATGTGTGGCAATAAAATGTTCAGAATGTCAGTGCACATTTAGTTTGAAACATATCTAGAAACTTTTATTACTATCACTTCATAGATTTAATTTTTATGATTTTTTTCTCAAAACCACATATGTTTGTAAAAACAACCAGTCAAAATGTGTGCAATTTTTTTCTTCAGGTTATATTTAAAAAAACAGGTTGTAGATACACATTTTATTTAACTAGGTGTTTATGTTATACATTTAAATGTGTGAAATTGACTGGAGAATCTTATGAATTGATTCATATAATTAATTGATACGAATAGGTGTGTGTTATGTCTTGTGAAGTGTAGACTTGATTTTTAAAATGTTTAAAAAATAAAATAAAATTGTATACTTACATTTAAATATTTCAGCTCCCAATTAATGTATGGCACTAAAATATTAAGAATATCAGTGCACATTTAGTTTGAAACATATCAAGAAACTTTTATCACTATCACTTCATAGATGTAATTTTTATGATTTTTTTTCTCAGAACCACATATGTTTGTAAAAACAACCGCTCAAAATGTGTGCAATTTTTCTCTTCAGGTTATATTAAAAAAACAGGCAGTAGATACACATATTATTTAACTAGGTGTTTATGTTATACATTTAAATGTGTAAAATTGACTGGAAAATCTTATGAATTGCTTCATATAATTAATTAATATGAATAGGTGTGTGTTATGTCTTGGGAAGTGCAGACTTGATTTAAAAAGTGTTAAAATTTTTTTTTTTTATTGTATACTTAAACTTAAATATTTCAGCTCCCAATTAAATCACTACAATTTTTTCTCGACAGACGCACTGACCTTACCTTTAGCACAGGTTCTCTTCTTCGCCTAGCGGAATTGGTTCTGACTCTCAACTCTTTTGATTTCAAGGGCCTGT
This sequence comes from Oreohelix idahoensis, assembly GCA_024509875.1. Taxonomy (NCBI): domain Eukaryota; kingdom Metazoa; phylum Mollusca; class Gastropoda; order Stylommatophora; family Oreohelicidae; genus Oreohelix; species Oreohelix idahoensis. The sequence goes on from JAMPIV010003871.1 coordinate 49,633, forward strand.
TCTTTAATCAAATTAGTGGCGTTGCTATGGGCACCAAAATGGACCCGAGTTATGCTTGCCTCTTCATGGGTCACTTTGAATATTTTGTGCTTCAAAGTTATGATGGACCATTACCTGAGTGTTACCGTCGTTATATCGACGAGGGTATTGCAGTCACAGACATGTCTGAAGTTAACCTCCGTAGATTCATTGACTATGTTGGCAATTTCCATCCTGCCATCAAATTCACTTCTCAGATTTCTACCACTTCAGTTAACTTCCTTGACCTCACTGTCAATATTACTCCTACTGGCCTTACTACCTCTGTCTTTTATAAACCTACTGATGCTCATGGTTTCCTTCTTTATACCTCATCTCACCCTCTCAGCTGTAAAGATTCCTTTCCCTATTCTCAACTTCTACGCTTACGTCGGATTTGTCACGATGAAGATGATTTCAGCAAACCAGCTCAAAAAATTATCGATTTTTTTTCGCCGACGTCACCACAGTGAAAGAGTTTTATCTGATGCCCTTAATCGCATTAGTCAGGTTAGTCGTCAGGTTGCACTTACTGCTAAACCTGCTACTACATCTGACAGACTCAAAGTTGTCTTAACTTTTCAGTCTCACTTTTTGGCGGAGAAAAAAATTATGTTTCGTCATCTGCCTATTCTCCACTCCGATCCTGATACCAGAGAGTTGTTTTGTGATACCCCTTTAGTGGTATATCGTAGAGATAAGAATTTTAGGGATATTCTTGTGCATAGTCGCTTGAGACAAACTAGTCCTTCTCACGTTGGTACTAAACCGTGCCAACGCCGCATATGTAAGACCAATCCTTTTGTAATCCAAACACACTCGGTCTCCTTTCCGAACGGTAAATTTGCCATTGGGGAGTCTTTCACGTGCGAATCCAGAAACCTGATTTATGCTATCATCTGCAAGAGGTGTCTTCTTCTTTGATCCTTAGCCACCGACTGTCAAAGCAATCAGTGGCCATCACGCCTAATGGCGTCTTGTAGGGCAACAACAAATTGATTCCACTTTGCTCGGTCGGTGGCCATCCTTCGTACAGTGCCCCAACTCTGGTTCATTCTTTGCATCTCAGCCTCCACAGTTCTCCGCAAGAGGTGTGACATTACCTATATTGGTGAAACTGGCAGACGTCTGGCAGACAGGTTTCGTGAGCACTTGAATGTCATCTATCATGGCAAACATTTACCAGTGGCCCTTCACTTCAATAGCCCTGACCATTCAGGTAACTCTGACATTCATGTCACTGCCCCATTGTCATGTGTCGGCGACGAACGAACTCGCTTCTCATTGGAGACTCGTCTCATTTTTCAAATGGGCGTTTTATCTCTTGAATGCCCAGCATCATTTAGCATAATTCTGGTGGCTTCTGGCTCTGTTTCATACTTTATTTCTTCTGTCGTTATTTTCCTTTCTATCCTTGTTTTGGCTTTGGTTCGTTTCGTTTCCTCAATTATCTTTTCTCAGCCGTCGCTAGCTTATACGTCACTTCCGCATGACGCCTCATTTGTTCAGCCATCTTGAATGTTTCCCTCCTAGATCCAGCTAAGTGATTTTTTACTTGTTTTAATAGTGTTGTTCATTTCTGTCTTCGCTTCGTCGATTATTTACTTTCTTGTTTCGACATGTCTTTCTGGTTTTACGATTTTCTTACATTATTACTGTTATCGTTTAGCTCATCACCGTTGTTTCATCTGCTTGTATTGCTCATTTGGTGTTTTCCTCATCATCATAGATTTTTGTAGCCCCTATATGTAGTTCGTGTCCTTGTCACCTATTCGTAACTGTTCTGACGAAGGGTAAAACCCGAAATGTCTCTTGTTTCATGTGTACCGTTTACTTGTAAAACTGATTTCATACCATATTATATTTTAAATTTATATATTTATTCGGCCAAAAGATTCGGAAAATTAAAGCCAGAAATAGATTGACGACAAAGACACAGTCAAGTAAACAAGAACTACACATCAAAACTCAACTCCGACAACTGACTACACACCTGACAGTTATATAAATATATAGGCAGTAAAAGAAAGCACTCAGTCATACACCAACGAAACAAAAGCGTAAAGCAAGAGAGACAGATCATCACTGACACATCAAATAAAACAGGACAATGGAAGAATGTAATGAACGAATAACTCATTACAGTTTTAGAGGTCATACGACCAATCATCATCAACAAAGTCATAAATCAGCTGGAGTTAAGAAAGATGACACTATCGGCGGACACAATCGGTTAAAACACAAACTGAACCAACCAAAAACACACATGCATCTAAATTTCTGCTAGTTGACCTTTAAAGGACGTGTCCTTTTCAGAGCTGCCGTAGAATCTGTAATAATTGCTGTAGAAATAAAAGTAACACACTTGCAAAAATAAATAAATTCACACATTTAATACGCAACTATGCTAGAATAAACGCACGACGTGACGACTATAGGCAACCAGCTCACGGTCCTTTACGCGATTAGCCCTTTTCAGGGCTTACAACAATGCTAACAAATGATTAAAACAAGTAAAAACATGACTGAGATAACAGTCCAGCGGTCAAAAAGTAATAGCAATTAGAAAAAATACGCCCATTATAAGCGAAAGATCACACATCTGGTCAGATTGGACGGGACATCGGAAATAGAGTAAAAAGATACTTAACCACATGATGCTGTAAGCAGCGGATGAGTCCGTCACTAGAGCGACAAAGAAATATTACAAACACATCTGGACTGTATAACTACAACGCCTTCAGGATGTAATAAATGATAGAAACACTGGAGCGAGGGAAGAAACAATTGACACTTGTCACAGACGACATAAATATTTTACATAATTATCTCCCAGTCATCAATGAATAGTGAGGGGAGGTAGCTTGTTTGCTTTCCAAGGGAAACAATTAGATTATGAACAAAATATCAGACTGAGTAGAAGATGTTCATATTATGTAACTTGTATAAATTTATTATAAACAATTGCATGAGTCATAACATTTTGTTTCAGGTACAATAATTATAATTGTTCCTTTTTCATATTTTCTTTTTTTTCTATGCACAAATTCAAAAAATTTAAAATATTTTCAACTTAATGCACATTTTAAAGTATTGAGCACTTTGCTGTTCTACCACTCTCAAGTTTAATTCATAGAACGTATCAATATCCCGGTCTGTTTGTTCTAAGCTCGGCCGTTTGGCTAAGATCAAAGTGTCTTAGCCAGGACCGGGATCACACACATTCTACTAAATAAAGTCATTAGACCTCACTTTAAGCCCCAGCAGGGGTTACAAAAAAATGCACAACAACATGTTTCTTCAGCACTAACTTGTTCTGTTCATTAATCTGAAAATTGCCCTTTTTGTATTTCTATCAATAGTGTTCTGCTTCCGTGTTATTAATAAAAGAAAAACACATGTTTGTATATTGCTTCGTATTTATGGTCAAGTGTTATCTCTTAACGAGGAGTGTGGAGTTGCTTAAACCAAATAAATAAATAAGTAAGTAAATTAACAAGGTGATTGGTATCCACATCTTAAACAAAAAATATGTCATTACTTTTACGCCGTATTATTTGGTTCGATGTTTGCAACGGTTAAAAGCAGGGCATCAATTTCAAATATTAACCATGTGCATGGACCAGTCGGTTATATCCGTAGGCTGTTTTGTAATGTGTGATATATTTTCTGATTTGTAAGAGTTTTGTAATGTGTGATGTATTTATTGATTATGTAAGAGTTATGTAATGGGTGATATATTTCCTGAATGTGTACGAGTTATGTAATGGGTGATATATTTTCTGATTATGTAAGAGTTAAGAACTATGTGATATATTTCCTGATTATGTAAGAGTTATGTAGTGTGTGATATATTTATTGATTACACTGACTAACAAAAAAAAACTTTTTTTTTCTTTCTCTAACATTTCTATGTTTTTCTGGTCAATTTTAATGCGCTGTTTTTAAATCTGCAAACCGTTTTTCTCTATCAGGTCGGGATCTCTAGAAATACGCAATTGAAGTTTTTTAACAACGCATACAGTATTACAACATCATTCGTACAAGAAGTATAACAGTTATGTAGGCTTGAATTTCTTTGCAGTCGACTTTCGTCGGTGAATGGCATGTGGTACATCGCGATGAAGCATCCAACAATAATCGGCAAGCATGGTCACACTCCACCGTCCTTGATAACGTGACTCCATTAAGGCGATATCTTGATGGAATCGTTCTCCATGTTCATCGCCGACTTCGCCAAGGTTGTCAGGGAAAAAGTCAAGATGCGAATCGAGCAAATGGATTTTGAGGGTCATGTTACAGCCCATAATTCTGTATGCATCTATGCACTGCTTAACAATATGCAACATAGTCAACAGATTTGTGATTTCCCAGAAAGTTATCGACGATCGATTTGAATGCCATCCATGCGCGAAGTTCACTATCATGTAACAAGTTCTCGAATTGTTTGTCTGCAATAACTTTCCTAATCTGAGGTCCTACAAAGATACCTTTCTTTATCTTTGCATCGCTAACTTGCGGAAACTTTTCTCGAAGATAAGTGAAAGCTTTGCTCGTTTTATCTAACGCTTTTACAAAATTCTTCATGAGCCCCTACTTTATATGTAACAGTGGTAAAATGAAGCTGTCTTTGTTAACTAATGGCTCATGTATTACATTTTTATGCCCGAGCTGCATACGTTCCCGGATAGGCCACACCTTTCTTGCATAATGTTCCTGTCTGTTGCGGCTGTCCCATTCACATCGGAAGCAACAAAATTTAGTATACCCAGTCTGCATGCCCGTGAGAATTGCAGTGACCTTAGGTCTCCACAAATCCGCCATTGGTAGTCATTGTACTTTATTTTTTCCAAACGTATAGCCATATTGTCATACGTTTCTTTCATATGAACAGAGTAGGTGACTGGAATTGATGAAAATAAATTTCTGTTATGCAATAACACGGCTTTTAGACTAGTCTTGGAAGAATCGATGAAAAATCGCCATTCGTTGACTATGTGCTCATGACCGTTTACATCTTTGCAATAGCAAATGTCATCATCCATCTCAAAGTATTCAACAAGTTCTCTGTGTCTATGACGAAATTTAGATATCGGAGTATTGGGCACTCCAAAAGGCATCGACTTATGCTTCGGCGATTTTCGTAACCAACCTGCCAATGTATCAAACAAACTGCATTTGGCTTCCAAGAGTTATTTGCATCATCAACTTTCGAATCGAAATAAATTAAAGTTCATATGCTTTCTTTAGTAATGGTGTAAAGTTTTTCTGGTCAACACGATCGGTAAAATATCCGCACACGTAACAGAACAGATCAGCCGAATTTCTACAACTTCTAGAAGCCATATTTTGCTCAGAATTATTTCAAAATACAGTAACTATTTGAAAAATCGCGTAACATATGTCATGCATCTTTTAGCAGTATAAAAAGTAAAATTATGTTGCTTTTTATTAATTTTTAATAAGTTATATAGTAAAAATGAAACGGAGCAAATAACGGTTTCCCAAAAATATATTTATTCACAAATATCTTAAAAACCCGACGTGATAGAGATAAACGGATTTCAGATTTGAAATCAGCGCAAGAAACTGACCTAAGAACACTTATTCTTATATAAGAAAGAAAAATGTTGTTTGTCAGTGTTATGTAAGAGTTATGTAATTGGTGATATATTTCGTGATTGTGTAAGAGTTAAGTAATGTGTGATATACAGTCTTTCCTGATTATGTAAGAGTTATGTAATGGGTGATATATTTCATGATTGTGTACGAGTTATGTAATGGGTGATATATTTCCTGATTATGTAAGAGTTAAGTAATATGTGATGTATTTCCTGATTATGTAAGAGTTATGTATTCATGTTCCTAAAGCGCCCAATGGAGCATAGATCCACAACTACAGCTGTTCATCATGGAGACAGCCTACATTAAAACATGAATGTGATCTTCCAGTTGTGGTTTCTGTACCAATTAAATAAACATGATGTGGTTGCCAGTCACATGTATGTGTGGCCGTACATTGCTGATGATGTTGTATAGTGATTGGTATCACTACCCCAACAGTAGGCAGACCTTGGTTGATGGTATAAAAGTCATTTCTTACTTGATGCAAAACAACAACAGTTCAAGCAGACAGCTGACGATTGATATCAACACTAGATGAGTAACTTGACTCCGACAAGAGTGCAAAATATGATGACGTTTATTTACATTAACGTGGCTGGTGTGAAATAATGAGTCCAAACTTCCCTTGAGGTTGGTCAACTTGTACAGCATAAATTTAGACTCAATTATTTTCTCAATGTCTTGCTCTCTCATTCTTCCTTACTGCCTCAGTGTTTACTAGCTGTCTCTAGATGTTAGGTCGTTCATTCTTCCTTACTGCCTCAGTGTTAACTAGCTGTCTCTAGATGTTAGGGCGTTCATTCTTCCTTACTGCCTCAGTGTTAACTAGCTGTCTCTAGATGTTAGGGCGTTCATTCTTCCTTACTACCTCAGTGCTAACTAGCTGTCTCTAGATGTTAGGGCGTTCATTCTTCCTTACTGCCTCAGTGTTAACTAGCTGTCTCTAGATGTTAGGGCGTTCATTCTTCCTTACTGCCTCAGTGTTAACTAGCTGTCTCTAGATGTTAGGGCGTTCATTCTTCCTTACTGCCTCAGTGTTAACTAGCTGTCTCTAGATGTTAGGGCGTTCATTCTTCCTTACTGCCTCAGTGTTAACTAGCTGTCTCTAGATGTTAGGGCGGTCATTCTACCTTACTGCCTCAGTGTTTACTAGCTGTCTCTAGATGTTAGGTCGTTCATTCTTCCTTACTGCCTCAGTGTTTACTAGCTGTCTCTAGATGTTAGGTCGTTCATTCTTCCTTACTGCCTCAGTGTTTACTAGCTGTCTCTAGATGTTAGGGCGTTCATTCTTCCTTACTGCCTCAGTGTTTACTAGCTGTCTCTAGATGTTAGGTCGTTCATTCTTCCTTACTGCCTCAGTGTTTACTAGCTGTCTCTAGATGTTAGGTCGTTTATTCTTCCTTACTGCCTCAGTGTTAACTAGCTGTCTCTAGATGTTAGGTCGTTCATTCTTCCTTACTGCCTCAGTGTTTACTAGCTGTCTCTAGATGTTACGTCGTTCATTCTTCCTTACTGTCTCAGTGTTTACTAGCTGTCTCTAGATGTTAGGGCGTTCATTCTTCCTTACTGCCTCAGTGTTAACTAGCTGTCTCTAGATGTTAGGGCGTTAATTCTTCCTTTCTGCCTCAGTGTTAACTAGCTGTCTCTAGATGTTAGGGCGTTAATTCTTCCTTACTGCCTCAGTGTTAACTAGCTGTTTCTAGATGTTAGGAAGTTCATTCTTCCTTACTGCCTCAGTGTTAACTAGCTGTCTCTAGATGTTAGGACGTTCATTCTTCCTTACTGCCTCAGTGTTAACTAGCTGTCTCTAGATGTTAGGACGTTCATTCTTCCTTACTGCCTCAGTGTTAACTAGCTGTCTCTAGATGTTAGGACGTTCATTCTTCCTTACTGCCTCAGTGTTTACTAGCTGTCTCTAGATGTTAGGGCGTTCATTCTTCCTTACTGTCTCAGTGTTTACTAGCTGTCTCTAGATGTTAGGGCGTTCATTCTTCCTTACTGCCTCAGTGTTTACTAGCTGTCTCTAGATGTTAGGGCGTTCATTCTTCCTTACTGCCTCAGTGTTTGCTAGCTGTCTCTAGATGTTAGGGCGTTCATTCTTCCTTACTGTCTCAGTGTTTACTAGCTGTCTCTAGATGTTAGGGCGTTCATTCTTCCTTACTGCCTCAGTGTTTACTAGCTGTCTCTAGATGTTAGGGCGTTCATTCTTCCTTACTGTCTCAGTGTTTACTAGCTGTCTCTAGATGTTAGGGCGTTCATTTTTCCTTACTGCCTCAGTGTTTACTAGCTGTCTCTAGATGTTAGGTCGTTCATTCTTCCTTACTGCCTCAGTGTTTACTAGCTGTCTCTAGATTTTAGCGCGTTCATTCTTCCTTACTGCCTCAGTGTTTACTAGCTGTCTCTAGATGTTAGGGCGTTCATTCTTTCTTACTGTCTCAGTGTTTACTAGCTGTCTCTAGGTATTAGGGCGTTCATTCTTCCTTACTGCCTCAGTGTTTACTAGCTGTCTCTACATGTTAGGGCGTTCATTCTTCCTTACTGCCTCAGTGTTTACTAGCTGTCTCTAGATGTTAGGGCGTTCATTCTTCCTTACTGTCTCAGTGTTTACTAGCTGTCTCTAGATGTTAGGGCGTTCATTCTTCCTTACTGTCTCAGTGTTTACTAGCTGTCTCTAGATGTTAGGGCGTTCATTCCTCCTTACTGCCTCAGTGTTTACTAGCTGTCTCTAGATGTTAGGGCGTTCATTATTCCTTACTGCCTCAGTGTTTACTAGCTGTCTCTAGATGTTAGGTCGTTCATTCTTCCTTACTGTCTCAGTGTTTACTAGCTGTCTCTTGATGTTAGAGCGTTCATTCTTCCTCATGGCCTCAGTGTTTACTAGCTGTCTCTAGATGTTAGGGCGTTCATTCTTCCTTACTGCCTCAGTGTTTACTAGCTGTCTCTAGATGTTAGGGCGTTCATTCTTCCTTACTGCCTCAGTGTTTACTAGCTGTCTCTAGATGTTAGGGCGTTCATTCTTCCTTATGGCCTCAGTGTTTACTAGCTGTCTCTAGATGTTAGGGCGTTCATTCTTCCTTACTGCCTCAGTGTTTACTAGCTGTCTCTAGATGTTAGGGCGTTCATTCTTCCTTACTGCCTCAGTGTTTACTAGCTGTCTCTAGATGTTAGGGCGGTCATTCTTTCTTATGGCCTCAGTGTTTACAAGCTGTCTGTAGATGTTAGGGCGTTCACGACTGGAAAACAACTACTGCTGTCGAGATTTATCTCCCATCTTAATTCTTAATGTATGGGAAATTCAACTGTCACTCAAACATTTTGATTCTAATTCTTCTGTCTCTTTTTTGCTGTGCTCTGCTTAGCGTGTCTTGGTAAAGTCTAGCCTAAACACTAGGGGTGAAAATTTCATAATAGGGGTAGCTTTCATAGTTACTTTATATTTAAATGAAAAGGTAAATAATACAGATAGTCTGTTCACATATACATTTCCACTGATTGAAAAGTGTTCACAACATAAATTTAATATGTTTTCATTCTTGTTTACACTGATTGAAAAGTTTGAAACTTCCATTACTTTAAAATGAATATTTTCAAATAGACATTTTCACTGGTTTAAAGCTTGAAAACTTACATTAATTTTAGAGTGAATATTTTTATATGGACATTTACACTGCTTTCAAATTGTAAGTATTATACTTAGAATGAACATCTTTTCTTTCATCTTTACCTCCCTGCTCCGTAGGGAACCTGGAACTACTTTATGCTTTTAGTTCTATTTATGAAATTATCAATAAAGCAATCACCAGCCCGTGCACTTTGGGTTCATGAATCGTCATTTTATACGCTGAGGTTTACAGCCTCAAATGACTGCTATCAACAACCGAGTTCCACATATTAAATTCACATGGTAATATATATATATATATATATATATATATATATATATATATATATATATATATATATTATATATATATATATATATATATATATATATATATATATATATATAATGCATGTTAGTTCAATTGTTAGTAATACAATATGAAATGTAAATCACAACTTTCGCCAATCCTGGCTCATAGACGTTTTGATCAGATGAATAAAAGAGACTTGAATCGGCCTCTTACATGCGTCTGGGGTGTCGTTAATTTAATAAGTTCCCTCTCTGACTTCGTGTGTGGTTCTTCAGTTTCCTTAGTCCCGGTTCCCTTATTTAAAATGTTAGAGATTTCCTGGGCTATATTGTAAGTCTTGACAAATACTCCATTAAAGGTGTCCGGTATTTTAAGAAGGAATTCTGAATTATAATTCTTCCCTGTGGCAATCTGGTATCATGGCTAGAGATTTATCAAGTGAAATAGCATGAGAAAATGGTCAGATTATATTCCCTGCCTTCCCACACCTTCGTTTGTTATGAGATATTAAAAAAGAACTCCAATCATTTTTAACATGTCGGTTATGGGGTATTTTCAAAATATTCTGACATCGGATAATATTGAATGTAAGGCAGAGGTCAACTCTCCCATATGTGGTAATAAGATGTCCGATGCCCCTGTGTACAAACTTACAGACAGATCAGTAAACTCTTACAACAGCTTGTTCAACATGTAACCATCATCATTTTTTCAGAAAGTACTCTTGTCATAACATGTAGGACAGGAAACGCTTATGTCATAAGTGTCCGCCGCGTACACGAGATCTTGTGCTAATCTTAGCCAACCTGTGCCGCTCCCTTGCGACTGCGAGTAATTATCTCAGCAAATCTGGGAAGCGTCAAGCAAATGTGATTATTATCACCTACAGAGTGTGTCAAGCAAATCGACAATACTCAAACATCTGCTACTTAACAGAAAATAACGAAGAAAGAAAGCAAAGTGTGATAATTGAGAGCACATATTAAAAATCAGTAAACAATTCTACACTCTCTTAAAGAACACGTATACCTTTCTCTTCCTTATTTTTATGGTGCACTGTTGACTTTTGTCACGGAATTGCCTCTCCTGCTTTGCAGTAGTGGTCCAATAGTGGCCAAAACTCAAGAGAATCTAATATGGGTCTTCAAATGTGTCTACCGTCGCACAACATTACTCTTGGCAGAGTTGTAGATAGAAGGATAAAGATGCTTCTATCTCAAGGTGGTATCATAAGATATTTCAGAAGTCAAGAACAATGCTTCATTCGGCAGAGCAATTGTTAACATGCAGTACATTCAAAATGATTAAATCGACGTTAAGTGTGTATATTTACAAATAATACATTTAATAATCAACTAAGTTTAACAGTTTAAAAAAAATTGTATAATCTTTCTTCTTCTTCTTTGATCCTTAGCAGCCGACCGTCAAAGCGGTCAGTGGCCATCACGCCTAGTGGCGTCTTGTAGGGCAACAACAAATTGATTCCACTTTGATCGGTCGGTGGCCATCCTTCGTACAGTGCCCTAACTCTGGTTCATTCCCTGCATCTCAGCCTCCACAGTCCTCCGCCTGGTTGTTTTTGGTCGGCCTCTCTTTTGTTTTCCTTCAGGGGTCCAAAGCATAGCTGTTCTTGTGATGGCATCGGGGTCTCTTCTGAGAACATGACCAACCCATCTCCAGCGTCTGCCAGCTTTGATGGTGTGCATGTCCTCTTGCTTGCTACGAGTAAGCAGATCTTGGTTAGCGATGGTATTCGGCCAAAAGATTCGGTGAATCTTTCTTAGGCATGTTGTGTGAAAGGAGGACAATTTCGACATTTCCTTCTCTGTAACTCTCCAGCATTCCGCACCATAGAGAAGCACATAAAGCACACAGCTCTGATATAATCTTAATTTTGTGCTTGTGCTGTATTGGAAGGACTTCCAGATGTTGTTTAGGCTAAAGAAGGCTGTTCTAGCCTTATTCATTCTGATGTTGATGTCTTTGCCTGCCCCGCCGTCTGGTGTTACTATGCTTCCTAGGTATGTGAAGGTATCTGTCTGTACCAATTGTTGATTCCTTACTGATATGGGCTCAGGGTTGCTCACATGGAGCGTCATGACCTCAGACTTCTTTAAATTGATGTATAATCTTTAACAGAAAAGAATTACGTCACCGTTTGATGGTATGGTGTTTTATGTAAAAAGTCACTTGGCAGCTTTTAGGTTTGACAAAGTTGCAAATAGTACTTTCTGTTTCCGCTGGGTTTTTTTGTTCTGTTCAGAAAGGTCGCTACAGTTCTCGTGACTCTGGTCAAGATTAGATGCTCAGCACGTTCCAAGTCAGATCACGGAGTAACTCAAAGCTGGTCTCGCGTCTCTACGACCCTCTGATGACAGTGTCTAGTTCGTCGTCACGCCACCTCTACCCTCACTTTGTTCCAGAGATTAGTACGCTCACTGGCACCACCAAGTCAATCTTGACTCACAGACTGTTTGCTCAGAGGAATAAAGGCACTTGACTAGGTCTCTTACTCGGTTCTGGTGTGTTGTTATGTTAACAATGAATTACCACTATGACTCCGTGTTTTAGATTCCTCAGATTCCGTTGGTCCCTGTTAAATGGTAGAGTTTATTCTAGTCTCTGAAGAACTTTAATTTGCTCAAACAGTAGGGGCCGGTTCCGATATACGAATCTTGATTATAACTTCTGGCATTCTGGTTTTCGTCTTGGCAAGCGATTCTCACAGTGTACTAGACTTGCAAGAAATATCAGATTATATTGCAAGTTTTCTGCCCTTTTAAATTTATGATGAAATATATTGCATGACTCATCTAGTGTAAAATTTCAAACGTTACTTTTCTAAAAATGGGATGTAAACATCTTATTATTACTTAGTCAAGTTACGTCTCAAAAACTTCAACATGTCCTACCAGATTGGGGGATTATCTGACTTGCCTATCCCACGTAATTCAACTATCGTTATCAGACTATGACTTGACACAATTCGACCGTCTTGTCTGGACATTTCGTGGTTTATCCGCATTTCCAATATGCAAGTCTATTATTCTGTGGAATTGTAAAGGATTACCCTAAAATGTGGGACCGTCACGTTTGTGTGATCCAATTAGTCCCTCTGGGATGGGCCGGCGAATTAACGTGAATTGAAGTTTGAAAGTAATGTAATTATTGACAATAGGATGAGTTTTCTGTGTTCACAAATAATTTCAGGGTAGAGAAAAATAAAATAAAATATCACTCTCAAAGGAATGCAATGCAATCCTGCTGAAGTGGACATAAGAGTGCACAAACCGTTTTGTGACAACTTTGTTAGAAATATTAACACTGGCTTTTCGAGAAACTACAGAAACAGTATTCATATGGGATTATCCGGAGTGTAATGGAGCATCTATGGGTTTACCCGGAGTGTAATGGAGCATCTATGGGTTTACCCGGAGTGTAATGGAGCATCTATGGGTTTACACGGCGTGCAATGAAATTGATTCTGATCAACAATAACAATAATATTGACTATCCTACTAGTGTGCTATGAAGACAAGTCTACTGCCTATAAAGCAAGAATGTCACGTCAACCTGACATTAACATGTGGGTATTTTTACAGGTCTTTGGCAACAACAACAACGTATAAAGCAAGAATGTGACGTCAAGCTGACAATATTATGTGTGTATGTCTACAGGTCATGGGCAACAACCACAACCTGTAAAGGAAGAATGTCAGGTCCACCTGAAATTAACATGTGTGTATGTCTACAGGTCATGGGCAACAACCACAACCTGTAAAGGAAGAATGTCAGGTCCACCTGAAATTAACATGTGTGTATTACTGCAGGTCATGGGCAACAACCACAACCTATAAAGCAAGAATGTGACGTCAACCTGAAATTAACATGTGTGTATTTCTACAGGTCATGGGCAACAACCACAACCTATAAAAGCCAGCAGTAAACCTAAGAAAATAGAAATCTGTAAAAAGATAGTTGAGGTAACAAGTAGGGAAATGGTCTGAAACAAGACGATATGTCATGACTTTGAAACCCACCTGCTGCAGATCTGAGTGGGACAGTCACGGTTTCAAATGAATTGGCCATGTCTGCAGAATGGGAGAAGATCAGCTTCCATGACAAATATGAGAACTCAAGAGAAAGGGATACAGACGTCCAGGATGACCCTGAGTTTTCTGGGAGGACAACATCAGACAATGCCTGAAGGACTGAGTGCTAGACTGGAACTAGGCCAAAAGGAAACAGTTGATAGGATAGCATGGTGCTCTCTGTAGCAAACCTCTACACCCCAAGGTGGTCAAGGGATGACTAAGTAAGTATGTAACTAGTATTTCTACAGTTCACCATTCTCATACATTAAATTTTAATGACTTGTTTTCTAGAGCTTAAAAACAAAAGTATGATAAAAGTAAGATAAACGTTCTGCCACCTACCCCTTGAATTCCTGTCGAGTACACTCAGGGTTATACATAACACACTTTGGGAAACACTATTCTACAGGATGGGGTAACCAGCCCCATGCCAATCCTCCTCTGTTGTCTTTGATGACGTGTATAGCAGGTCAGAGTGTTACTATTCTTTTGCTCCATGTCTGAGCCCGGTAACACGTGACCGAGTGTGTAATAAGAAGGTAAACCCTCAACAACAAAATACTACCTGTAATCCAGAATACTCATGGCTTCTTGGATCCGGTTACGATTATGAACAGACAAGCCGGGTCTTTCACAGAATGTTTCATTATTATCCATATTCTTACAATGGCTACTTCTTACAGATAGACAGACAGACGGATGTATGGATAGACAGCCAGACATAAAAACAAGCAAGCTGATAGGCAGCTGGCATACAGATAAGCAGGCAGGTAGGCAGACAGGTAGACAGACATAAGGCAAGCAGAAGAAAGGCAGGCAAACAGACAGACAAGCAAGCTATCAGGTAGACAGACAGGCAGCTATACAGTTTACAGATCCTTCTATAATACAAACAAGCTGTGTTTTTACTTACCACTTGGACCAGCACTTATTCGGAGTAATCAGGAGGACATGCACACCATCATAGCTGGCAGACGCTGGAGTTGGGTTGGCCATGTCCTCAGAAGGGACCCTGATACCATCACAAGAACAGCTATGCTATGGACCCCCGAGGGAAAGCGAAAGAGAGGCCGACCAAAAACAACTTGGCGGAGAACTGTGGAAGCTGAGATGCAAAGAATGAACCACAGTTGGGGCACTGTACGAAGGATGGCCGCCGACCGAGCAAGGTGGAATCAATTTGTTGCTGCCCTACAAGACGCCACCAGGCGTGATGGCCGCTGACTGCTTTGACGGTTGGCGGTTATGGATCAAAGAAGAAGAAGAAGAAGACTTGGACCAGCAGATAACAGGGAGGATAACTGTTTGAGAATAAACTGAAGGTGGTTTTGTTTTACCAATTCTTTTTTCTTTGTTGCTTTGACAGACTGCCAGTTTGCACGTTGCACCTGGAGACATAATAGGTTTAGATTAAATGCCAATACGGACGGATGGATGGATGGTTGCATTGATGGATGGGTGGATAAATAGGTGGATGAATAGGCGGATGAATGAACAGACAGATAAGCAGGCCGACAGACATCAAATAGACAGACAGCAGGCAGGCAGACAGACAGGCTGACAGGCATCAGGCAGGCAGACAGACATACAAATCCCTCTATAATATAAACTAGCTATGTTTTATTTACCACTGTAGCGAGCAGCCAGACGCCAACTTAACAATATATAAAAATTGCCATACCTTGCAGATATGAACAGTATTCATTCAAGCTTAACACACAAGCACACAAAATAACCAATTCATATTTCACAAAAGACATATTTCCATTCTTCATCCGTAAGCACACACACGTTAACCGCATCATAATATGACAAAAAACTAACAAAGTTATAACTTAGAATTTAAGTTGAAATAAAGTAATTGTTCCTTGCAACGGCACAATCTTTCATCATCATCCTCATTACTTCCTTTTACCCACCTTGTAGAGCGTGTAACATGTAACAACCATGCATCTCATTAAGATGTAACATCACCATTATTATTTCCTTTTGCCCTCCTTGTGTCACCGTTTGGCTTGCCAGGGCATTATTTGTGCTTTGGGCAAGGTTTAGATGAACAGTGATTCGGTTTTAATAAAGCAAAAGAGTATGGAAAAATGGTTTAGGAAATTTCAATGGTCCGGGAAGCGGACTATTTGTCTTAGTAGAAGGGAGATAAAATGTTGTACAGCGATGCTTTTGTAGAAAGGGAGGAAACACGTTAAATCACGGTTAGTGAAAACAAGGCTGAATTAGACTTAAACAGGTTTTGTGAGTTCACAGCTATAGTTAAGAAAATTAGCATATGATGATTTTTCTAGTAAGTCTTAAAACAGGGAGTATAATGTTAAGGTAAAAACCTCAAAGATAGACCACGAAGAATTAAAGCCCCTTGTAGGTTTAGTGAGCTGAGAAGAGGAAAAACGCTCGAGAAAAGAATGAGTGGAGTTTAGAAAAAAATAGCAGAAGACGGTTCACTGAGTTGCCTGCGTGGAAATAAGCGTGAGCTTGTTTTTGGTGAGTGGAAATGAGGCGGACTAATCATTTTAACTGAAAAACAAAAACGGATGAGGGGACAACGATTTGGAGAACGAAGCAGTCAGTCCGGTCTGTGTAACCAAAGCGGCAAGAGTGTGTTTGCAGAGCTGTCAAGAGTGAACTCTGTGGGTGACAGAGGCTTTCCCTGGACAAGTTTATAGATTTAGTTTGAATAACGGTAGCAATTCTGGAGATTAGAATGAACTGTGATTAAAGTATAGGGCTAGCATAGAGAAGTGATAGTAGGGACTGTGATTTTTGTGAGGATTCAGTTTGATCGCGGTAGGAAAGCTCTTCCCTTTTTATTTTTGCATAAACAATGTATATGAGCAGGAAACATGTCAGAAGTCAAGCTGAGATACTGCAAGGTTAATGACGCTTACAATCAAGTAAGCGCATGATACATAGAAATGCTGCTAAAGATAAGATTGACTACCAAGTGGATAACTTTGTCTAAGTAAAAGTGGAGTAAGGAGATATATAAGAAGATGAATCTGATAGCCACACTGGGCTCTGGCACTAATGAAGTATGAGACATTGTCAGGGACAGATAATGATATTAGTGATATAACTCATGCGCACTCTCTCTCTCTCTCTCAGGCGTAAGTATATGGATGCTGCTGCAGATATATTTAACATTGTTGATTTGCAGGTATGAACTATGAACTGATTATAATGCAATTATTTGAGCTAAGCCTGACAGAGTTAAGACAGGAGAGAATAAGCTCACAAAAGCTTAGAGAGGCTCTAGGAAGAGACCTGAGAATATAGGCAGTACCGGAGGATTAAATTTGTGCGGACTATATATAAAAAAGAGTCTAAGAAGAGAATTGTGTGTACGCACATGAAATAGTGATTGAACCATGGTCAGTATGCATTGATGGTAATGGAGATTTATACCATATGCCCTCTGTTGTAAAATGGAATTGATACTATGTAAACAAAATCAGTTTTTGATGGATATCATACAAGTTGTGCTCGATCTGTAAAAGTTGTTGAATGGGAATGTAAACCAGGGTGTTGGCAATAAGAAAGAAACCACTAAACGAAGTAGTCACTGAATACCAACAAAAAAGGGATAGAACGAGTCACGGGTTGAAAGAAAAAGACGGACCTTATCTCATCGAGGAATAGTCATCTCTGGCGGTGATGGCCAGTACATAAATGATCATCTTACTTGGAAGATATATCAATAAAAGAGAGTATCGACTGAATAGTAAAATAACTAGGCCTGCCATCTGTCACCTAGTTATATAAGCCTGTCACATATTATTAATAGTCACTGTGACTCATGTCACATATTATTAATAGATGCCGTAACCAGTCCACGGCTCGGTCACACTTGCAGAGCGTGTAACATGTAACAACCATGCATCTCATTAAGATGTAACATCTACACATCTCATTAAGATGTAACATCTACACATCTCATTAAGATGTAACATCTACACATCTCATTAACACCATCATCATTATTTCCTTGTGCCCACCTTGTAGAGCGTGGAGCATAGAACCATCAATGTACCTGGTAGAGCGTGGAGCATAGAGCCATCAATGTACCTGGTAGAGCTGGAGCATAGAGCCATCAATGTACCTTGTAGAGCGTGGAGCATAGTGCCATCAATGTACCTGGTTCCTTTACAGGAAGCCTGCACCATCATTCGGGTGCTCATACAGCTGTGGTTTCTGTGTCATAGTAAGGTTGCCAGCCTCGTGCACATCCTTACATTAATGGCCTCGTACGTCATCACCTTAGGGTACGGTAGTTCTATTTTGTTTATATATGTTCAGAGACTCCCATCAACTACAGGGACCATAACTCTTGTCAGCCCCAGTTAAATGTCACTTAGTAGTTAATATTTTCCTCAGAGACTCCCATCAACTACAGGGACCACTACTCTTGTCAGCCCCACTTAAATGTCACTTAATAGTTAATATTTACCTCAGAGACTCCCATCAACTACAGGGACCACTACTCTTGTCAGCCCCAGTTTCATGTCACTTAATAGTTAATATTTTCCTCAGAGACTCCAATCAACTACAGGGAGCGATACTCTTGTCACCTCCAGTTAAATGTCACTTAATAGTTAATATTTTGCTCAGAGACTCCCATCAACTACAGGGAGCCATACTCTTGTCAGCTCCAGTTAAACGTCACTTAATAGTTATTATTTTCCTCAGAGACTCCCATCAACTACAGGGAGCAATATTCTTGTCAGACCCAGTTAAATGTCCCTTAATCGTAAATATTTTCCTCAAAGACTTCCATCAACTACACGGATCCAAACTGATGATGACATGTTGGTAGTTAATCTAGTTCTCATCTTATATCCTCCACTCATCCCCCTTGATTATACTGTCGACAGTGGCTACCTGCCTGATCGTTGTCTCTGCCTGTTCCATCCATGAAATTCGTCTCTTTATTCATCATATTAATCGTCTCTTAGTACATGCGAGAAGGTGTAGTAGCCTTATTCTTTCTCCTGCCCATCATAAAATATTTGGCACCCGGGGCGGATCTTACCTTTGGCACTCCCCTGCCATAAAGAAAAACACTTGCAAGCATATTTTTAACAGTAAGTACTATCATAATTGTGTCCAATGTCACCCCTTTCTTGGCTGTCACCCGGGGCGGACCACACCTCTCCCCCCTTTAGTACGCCACTGCACCTCACATTGAATTTGTATATTTTGTGAATGAAGCATGTTTTTATGTAGCTGTATTGTTTTATATTTTCTGGAAGTCTAATGATCATATTATACAATAGTTGTGTTCTCTGTTATGAATATAGCACTGCTAGGAGTTCAATTTTCTTATTAATAAAAAATGCTGTGTGACGCGAGCAAATTGTCATTCTCAGAGTGAGGCCCAAAAAAATACGTTTGGGAACCACTGGTCTTGGTTAAAATGAGAAACAGTGGGCCGTGACCTTCGATGTCATCCTCATAAGTCACTTATGTCATTATGTTTAAGGTTAGATTTAGGATTCATAACTCTAAACCTTACAGCTTTTTACCGCGTCTCTCACCTATGTCATTATGTTTAAGGTTAGATTTAGGATTCATAACTCTAAACCTTACCGCTTTTTACCGCGTCTGTCACCTATGTCGTTATGTTTAAGGTTAGATTTAGGATTCATAACTCTAAACCTTACCGCTTTTTACTGCGTCTCTCACCTATATCGTTATGTTTATGGTTAGATTTAGGATTCATAACTCTAAACCTTACCGCTTTTTACTGCGTCTCTCACCTATGTCGTTATTTTTATGGTTAGATTTAGGATTCATAACTCTAAACATTACCGCTTTTTACCGCGTCTCTCACCTATGTCGTTATGTTTAAGGTTAGATTTAGGATTCATAACTCTAAACCTTACCGCTTTTTACTGCGTCTCTCACCTATGTCGTTATGTTTAATGTTAGATTTAGGATTCATAACTCTAAACCTTATCGCTTTTTACCGCGTCTCTGAATTCTTTTTTTAAGAATGTATCGAACAAGACAGTCAACTATTCTTCATTTTAACCAAATGGCTATGATGATGATGATGATTGATAGCTATCTATATGTAATAGTGTACTTACTGGTAGTGAAAATGTGATGTCCATGTATTCCACTGTATACAAAAGTCTAAACTGGCTACGATTAACTACAGACAGCTATCAGAAGTCTAAACTGGCTACGACTAACTACAGACAACAATCAGAAGTCTAAACTGTCTGCGAATAACTACAGACAGCTATCAGATGTTTAAACTGGCTGCGACTAACTACAAACATCTATCAGAAGTCTAAACTGGCTGCGACTAACTACAGACAGCTATCAGAAGTCTAAACTGGCTGCGACTAACTACAGACAGCTATAACTTTGATATCTACGAAATGCCCATAGCAACAAAAATACACTGCCTCCTTTCGTTTAGATCCGCGGCTTGTCAACTTGGGTGAATTTGGCGCGGGAATGCAAACACTGAACTGTGTTCACAGCGTGTAAAGACTTAACAGGCAGACATCCGGCTGGCTAGGGTTCCGTTGTATAAACATGTGAAATGTTATGAAACGTGATTAAGTGTTCGGGATCGGAGTGGTCAAGAGGTATGGCGTCTGCCTCGTATTTTTTCTCTAGTTCTTTTCTCATAATCTTCATATCTTTGTTTTTTTCTTGTTCTTTTCTTTATCAATTGCTCCATTTCTTCGCGATATTTCGCTCTCGCCAACAATCTTGAAATCTTTTTATAATGTGTCCACCAGTATAATCCTGGGAGGTCTCCTGTGACCGGCTGGCTTTACTAGCATTTATACGTGCTATAATGCTACTGTTGCGTGCATATTTTGACGCACATATTACAAAAATCGATATGGCTATTTGATATGGAAAAAATATAGACATTCATTCATTTGTGTATGAAAATGCTGTCTATGGAAAAAGCGAGAGAATCCATGTTTGATTCACACTTTTGATTATAGGAGTAATCGTTCTTGATATTGATCCGGCGCATGGATTGCTCTTACGTTTGTACTTATTTTTTAGGGCCAGAAAATATATTAATTTGCTTATTATGTTTATGGCCTGAATTCATATGTATTACATATTATTAGTACAAGTAGAATCAGTCCTATATTGTATATTTTGGATGGGTAGGCGGGACTAGATTCTTATTATTCCGGTCTAGCGGAAGTATGAGTTGTCTTGACAAGTCGTGATGAGTTCCGATGTACCGTGATAATGGCGGGTACGCATTTTTCAAAGGGCTGGTAGATTCTTAAGGAAATACGATTCATGAAGTGGTTTTCTTCTAAAGGAGATGGTATCTCTACTATAGTTTATGTTAGAGACTCTCCTAAGGTACGGTACAATGTATAATTCGGACTCCATGTATTGCCAGACCCTATTTTGATGATCTCATGTCGATTCGACCTAGATGGAACATTGTGCTTCGTATCGCTAGGGTCGTGTTTTGTATCGACAAAGATGACAGACTTTCCTACAGCGGTTATGGCTACGTGAATTAACCTGATCACCGTAGAGCTGTATGGGAACATTTATGAAATCATTTATATACCCATTATAAATTAACTCTGGCTTATATTCTCCTTCCTATGAATGAGTGAACGACAACTCAGGGAGGCGGCCATGTTAGATTTCGGTCATCATATGTTTTGATCACTGCCAAGAGAACAGATTATTTATCCTATTATCGGACAGTGACAGGGAGATCTCAATCTTGCTAGAAACCCCCTCTTTCGTGGTTTCATAATATATGCTACAAACTATGGACGTCAAGTAACCTTAGTTATTTACCGATCTGCCTTCACTGACGCGTTTAGTCAGATAGGGGGATGCGGCCATAATATATCATGACATTGAACTTTTGATGTACTGCCCATTATTTCTGAATGTGTCATGACTTCAGATCTGCTATGTATACCTACAAATTGATATGTCAACATACCATGATGTACTCGTATGTCCCAGTGTGTACGTCTGAATAAATTGAGTAAACAAAGATTCCAGCAGTCTGCATTGGTGCCTTGTAGACACATGTGTATGAGTGGTTATATTGGTCAGCACACGAACAGTACACCATTCGCGGTAATCACACTCTACACTTCTACTTCATACATACACCATCCTGCGTCGGTTGGAGTGACCAAGTTTAGGGCCTGCTTCCCCTGGAGCCTTTGCCTTCCCTAACTCAGGACTAGGGTGAGTTACCCATTTACAGCTGGGTAGACTGGGGGCATGCCTGATCTCAACAACACACCACTCTTCCTTACAGAGCATACAGACTGACACTTCATTAGAGTGGAAAGAAGAAAAGAAACTTTACAGCTACATATAAGAATGACAGACATTAAAAGCAGATACGGCGTTTTCGCACAAAACGCAGTATCATTTAAAGTTTAGTTAGCAGTCACGGCTCTGAGAGGACAAGATAGGGCAGTCCCAGAGAACAATAATGAATAGGTGTTATGCGCGGGAAAGAGTGAAGGGAGAGTTGTGATCTTGGGTTTTTTCAGATTGTTAAGGTGGAAAACCACAGAGGAGGCCCTAGATATTTTTCATAGTGGTGCCAAATCTTGTGATGGCGCAACACATCTAACCCCCCTCCTCCCCCCTTTCCCAACTTTTCTTGCCACACGATATTATAGCCTTACGAGACTCACTTTCACGTTGTTGAGTTGGATCACAATGTAATACCCGCAGCTGACGGTTGTGACGAAATGGACGACCTCTTCACGATCTCGGTTTCCACTCCGACAGGATCAGAGACATATTTTGTGCTGATTTTTATACATGTACTTTTAAAAGTATCCAGGGAGCCGCGCTAGCGTAGTGGTTACAACACCGCTCTAGCGACCGGGTGATTCAGGATCAAACCCAGGCGACGGCATTTGAGGATTTTTCGTCGACCTGGAATCGGACTGGATTAACTCGAGACCTGGCGAGGACATTTGAAGGAGTGTCGTCGACCAGAGATTGGCGGTTCCTGAGCCGACCCAGCTCTAATGGGTACCTCCGAAATAGGCGAGTATCTGCCTGAATGGCGAGGGACACCTGTATTTGCAGAAGAAAAGGGATACTCACGTAAAATCAATGTCAGGTTGGACATTAATAATAACCTGAGATTTTGCTTCGAGTATTAGCGGGCGTACGAAAAAAAAAAAAAAGTATCAGTTTTTTCTCATTTTTGGCTAAGGAATAAGTAGTTTGTATGTTTAAACATTTGTGACACTCCTTGCAAATAATGTTTATCCCAGCCTGCGATAAGCAACTAGATAAGATGAGCGGCGGCGTGTTTAGATTAAACCGCTGATATGCAACTCGTTTTTTAACTATCTGGGCAAACACGGAGTTTTTGCGTACTCATACGACAAATAACGAGATTACTGTCTGTGTGACACACGTGGGCAGACAAGTGTCACATAATCGCTCCGGGCTGACTTGTTATGACCACATTACTTTTTAATAGAGTAATAAGTATTACAGTTTACATATTTTGTCATGTGTGTCTATCGATTTGCCCGTGAGAGTGTATGCAATGCCCCAGATGTCCATATATGGTAATACGTGAATTTTTGCTTCACGCACCTTATTTCACGTGGAATATTTTTGAAATCATCACACCCTATCTGCATGTTTTGAAATGATTGGATCTTTATGATGAGATTCATAACAACAATGCGTGCGATGATGATGATGATATAATCCCTTTAGCTGTGAGCAGGTAGCTCTTGACAGCCCATTGCCTCTCTGACAAAGGTGCAAGACTTCCTCGGTTGTTGTGATGGCGTGTAGAGTGTATTGTTGATGGATGGGGGCGATGGGAGTAGCTGGTGTCTCAGGTCAGTCTTGGGCACTGTAAATGCAGGTGTTCAACTGATTCCTCATAGTGGTGACAGTGCCGACCGTTTGGTTCACGTAGTGGGTCTATTCTATTTAAATGTTTATTGACGGGGGTATGGCCTGTTCTCAGCTGGAAAATCTGATCTCTTCTTTTCAGTTGTTTAACTGGATCTTGAGGGTTTGGTTTAGCTTGATGTTTGAAGAATGGACACCCTGTCTGGGAGGTAGCCCACTGGTTTAGCCATTCTTGCCTATAGTTGTTTCTCAGGATCTGTTGGCAGGTTTGCAGTGTGGTACTTGATGGAAACTGGGGCAGTGCTGCTCCTCTTTTGGATAGTTTGTCGGCTTATTCATTTCCTGGGAGTCCGACATGCCCAGGGATCCACTGGAGTATAACTTCGACGCAATAGGAAGTGAACAGTTGGTCAATTAATCTACAGATGTTTTTTATATTAGAAGACATTTTGCTTTCTAGGGCTTGGAGTGCTGATTTTGAGTCTGAGAATATAACGATATCCTCAGGTGGAATGATTCCACTTTCAAAGTCTGAGATTATCTGGCACAACGCTTTTTCTAGTGCTGATATTTCTGCATCATAGCTGGAACAAATTTCTCCGCAAGGGCCAAAGTTGCAAGGGTGGTCTTCTGGGTGCAGGTTGGGGTATTTTATCACTGCGCCATATCCAGCATTGGTGGTAGCTTTAAATGCAGATCCATCTGTGTTGACATAGATGATGTCTTGTGGATATGAGTCTATAGATTCTAAAGCGATGGTTTTCAGTAGTGGTACTAGAGTGTCCTTGTCTGCTGAGGAGTCAGAGAGTTCAGTTCTTACTGTGGGAGTAGTTGCCTGCCAACAAGGTGGTTCATTATTAATAGTTACCATTGGCTTTCTAACTGCTGGTAGATGGTGTTTGATGCTAGCTTCTTTTGCATATTTAAGAAAAGATGTCTTTTATATTCTGTGTTTTTGGTATCACTGCTGTATCATTTTCCTATTCTTCTTCTTTGTATCCATTCTCAGATACCTTTCGTATGTTTCCACAGCTGAACGTTCTCTTCTTAGGCTTAAGGGTTCAATATTGGTGTTGATTTTTCATGCATCTGTACAGAACTGGCTCAGACAGAAAGGAAATCGTTCAGGGCATGCACGAGACAATAGATGCGGTTTCCAAATGTGTGTATTGGAAGCGGATCAGGGGTCAATCCCAACAAGGCCTGTGTGATGTGGTGCTCTTTCAACAACTTCATAGTGAAATCAGACCTTGCAGACATCACTTTAAGTGGGCAGAACATTGAAAGGCAAGACAGAATAAATATCTGGGAGTAACGTTTGATCGTGGGCTATCATTCCAATATTATGTCGAACTGATCATAGGGAAGAGCAAGCGAGGACTGGCAGCTTTAAAAACTATGGCTGGAAGACATTCAAAATGAAGGGATGCGAGTAGCTTTTGAATGTACGCGTGATACCCCCATTGTAACAATGAGATACGCGCTCGGAGTGCTGTCTATTAGACATGCGACGGCCCAGGCAAAAGCCTATATGCGGGTAACCACCGACAAAAGACACGAGAATGTGGCTGACACGAAAAGAGCAAGAATCAATAGGGGGATGTCAAGGTTAACACAGGCAGAGGCTACGATTAGTCAGGTGACCAGGGTTGAAAATTTATCCAAAGGCGAAGAGTGACGTAAGTCAGGGGAGACCTGGATAAACTACCACCAGGTCATCATTGGCCTTGGCAGAGAGTAAAGATCTTGGAGCAATGGAAAAGCAGAGTTGGAGATTGATTATTTGATAAGTGATCATCTTGGGAATGGTGACGCCATTGTGTACACTGATGGATCTGTAGTTCATCGTGATAAATCAGGATGAGGCTTCTCTGCGAGAATAAAAGGGCAGGGTCGTCGCTGAACAGAGTGGAGCCTACATGACAACAACCTCCAGCATGAGAATGGAGGTAGAGGCAGTTACTGCAGCACTGATTTGGCTCTCTGAAACTCCATCAACCGGGGCAGTTACATTGTCAGACTCTCAACCAATGCTTCGGAAATTTCAGAATGGATGGCTGCGGAAGGACCTGAAAATAGAAGCCTCACGTCTTGAAGAGCTGGTGTGGATCTACTGCCCTGGTCATGCAGGGGCATGTGGCAATGAGAGAGTTGGCAGACTGGCCACGAGAGCACCCATGGTGGGGAGACAGGACATGGCTAAGGGAGAGATACTAAGGGCTATTAATGATCGCCTGCTGGATAATGACACTGCAACGGATGAATCAACAAAGCTGAGGCTGTTGGAGTTTGGCATCACACGTGGGACTAGTAGAAATGGACGTGAGAGAGGATACATCCGTCGTTGGTACAACCAGTGTGCTACAGGTACAATTAGCATTCATACTCTTCGACATTTGCTGAGGGAGACTGATCACTTATGAATTTACCTGGAGTGCAGTGAAGTCGAATCTGATTAACAATAACAATAACAGATGTGCAATGTTTGTCATGGATTGCCTTCCCTTAGCTCTGCGATAGGTGTCCACCAATGGCCAACACTCAAGAGTATCTAATATGGGTCTTCACAGGTGTCTACCTTCGCACAAGATTACTTTTGGCAGAGTTGTAAATAGAAGGATAATGACGCTTCTATCTCAAATTAGATTTATAAGATGTTTTCAGAAGTTAAGAACAATGCTGCATAGGACAGAGCACTATTAACTTATATCTGATCCGTCGCCTTTTGTAAAGAATTAAGCAATGATTTTAGCCCGTTTGATCCAGCCCCATGAATTGGGTTCCAGAGCAACTCTGGGAAGGTTAATGCGGCCAGCGTAATGCTGACCACATCACCCGTAGTGTGCCAATGGTCAAGAACATATGGGCATAAACCTAAATTCCCAATATGACTCAATAAGCGTGTAACGGGATCCTTTTAGCCCGTTCAAGCCCCCAGCTGGTGTAAATCCAGCGAAATTCGTTTTATAAGTATTTGCTCTTTAGATGTAGATGCATGTCTAGATCTACATATATTAAAGATTATTGTTCATTCGTTTTCTTTCATACCGATAATAACTAAATCAACTACGATTGTTTTGTTTTTAAATAACATGTAACATATTACAAAATGAATTAGTCTTGACAGGTTAAGTTAGCGATGAAATGATGGTGAATTTTAGATGTAAATAAAATTGTCTTCACTGAGACTTGGGTTGAGGATTTTATAAAAACTATTGTCCTCTTGCTGTTTCCTTAATAAACTTAGCTGGTCTAAGTGAGTCCTGCAGCCGTGATTTCGACAATTATTATGTGATGCGGGCTCTTCTCTACACAACTCGTCCAATGTAGGCGGTTAGTGTTGATTCCCTGATGTTAACTCACAGCTAGTGGCGTAGGAACGTTAGACTTGCAGCTTCGTACCATGTACAGTGTGATAGCTTCGTTCCAGGAA
This sequence comes from Oreohelix idahoensis, assembly GCA_024509875.1. Classification (NCBI taxonomy): domain Eukaryota; kingdom Metazoa; phylum Mollusca; class Gastropoda; order Stylommatophora; family Oreohelicidae; genus Oreohelix; species Oreohelix idahoensis. Next base: position 76,596 of record JAMPIV010003871.1, read on the forward strand.
CTTCAGACAAAATAAAAAGAACAAATGCCAAAGCAAAGTACATTTGTGGGTTGCAAATTAACAGACGCATTGTCTCGCTGTCCAGCTACCAATGTTAGCCTCTCTGAATAATTATTCTCCCTGAGTATACGCAGTATAACTCTTTGATTATGTCCTCAATATGATTAGAAATTACCGTTATACTTCTGGTTATTGAACTGGGATAATATGTGCTTGGACAACGTGACTGCATCAATTAGCCCAACTTTCAATTAACAAGGTACATACATGTCACAAAATGACATTATACACTTTAGGCACATGTGACGTAATCATCATTCATCACTGCTGCATTAGAAGTCTGGGGTTGCGGCTGGTTTCGAGTTTTAGCAAAAACCAAACATCAGCGCTTGCTGTAATGGTTTATAAATATACTATTTTCATATGTTGAGGTTGCCAGCCTCATAAATAACCACTTAACAAGGACAACATGTGTAATTCACATAGTAAAATAAATGTTTACACTTACCCAAAAGTAACTTTTGGGAACACAATCTCCTGGCACAATTAAAATAGACACAGAAAGTTGATACTTCCGAATCACTTGGTCTGGGAAATGTTAATTTTTCTCTTATGGCGGGTGATTTGATTCTTTAGGTCCCCAGTCTTCGTATATAAAAATGCGCGTTTACTTTTAAGTTTTAAAATTGCCCAAATACTCTGTCCTGGTCCTTTAAGTTTCCAGTTTGGTATTTACAACTGCGGGTTTCAATGTTGCCCAAATACTTCGATCTGTCACTCATAATTTTAATTTTGGAAACCTTTGTCCGATCGTTCTCTCTGGCTCTGATGAATTGATAGCTTGACGTGGCGAAGCAGTCTGATTTGTGACTCCGATTTCGCTAGATTATATTTCCATTTCTCAGTTCAAATCCCAGATTGCACTTCCGACGAATTTGCCAATGAATGACAAAGTCTGTTCCAGCTCTCACATTAAGTCAATGGTAAACTCTTTAGAACTAAATTGTCGGGGTGTTAAATCAGTATATCCTCCGCGTGTTTTGAAATATAAATTTTTTTTCTAACGCGTGACCCTTAATAATTTGAAAGTAATACTTCCGATTGCATCGTTCTGCAAACTCACAAACAAATCTGTGAACATTTCCTGTTTATATGCTTTCCCACAATATTGTCTCCAAAGAGACATTATCGGTAATATTTATACAACGATGGGCCAGCGGAAACGATTACGTCTTATCACCTGTGAGTGGGTAAATCCCTCAGACGGATTTCTCAGACAGACAATATGGCTTTCTTTTCATCGATCGTGCTCTACCATCTTGTGTCAATAAAGATCGACTTTATCAAAGGTGACTAGACGACTTAGGAGATAAATTATTCGCGGACTTGCCTAATTAGGTTACGACGATTTACATTGCGAAACGTACACAAGTCTGGGAGCGGCTAGGGCAGAATGTAGGTGCATAAAATATGTCAAAGAATAGGACGATCGGTTAAGAAAATGATGAAAAGAAATGATACTGCCAGAGAGGATGAACGTTATAAAAGTGCACAACTGATTCCTAGCAAACTTTACGGAACTACAGATGAGCTGAGCTAACTGGGACAGATTTGTAATGTTGACATAACTACAGTTGAGCTGAGCTTACTGGGACAGATTTATATTGTTGACGGAACTACAGATTTGGTGATATAACTGCGACATATTTGTAATGTTGATAGAACTACAGATGAATGCCGGGGACAGATTTGTAATGTTGACGGAACTACAGATGATGTGCTAACTTGGACATATTTATATTGTTAACAGAACTACAGATGGGATGAGATAACTGGGTCATATTTTCTAATGTTTACAGAAGTACAGATGATCATCCTGGGACACATTTGTAATGTTGACAGAATTACAGATGGGCTGAGATAACTGGGACAGATCTGTAATGATGACAGAGCTACAGACGATCTAACTGGAATAGATTAGTAATACTCACAGAACTGCGGATGGTCTGACTGGAGGAGAATTGCAACTCTTTCAGATACGTTTTGTTAAATTATTAATATTTAGAAAAATAAAGCAGACCGTCCACAAACAACGAACCAAAACCGTAGAACAAGAGAGACAGTTTATCACTGATATATGAAATACTTGTAAATCAACACAGTCAAACAATAAACAATCACACAAAAAAAAAGAATTACTTATTGCTATTTTAGACACCATTCATCAAATCGGCATTGATTACGTCATAAATCAGCTGGAGTTCAGGAAGACCACATTATCGGTAAACCCAAAACGAAACAAAAAACACACATGGATCTTCATTTCAGCTAGTAGTACTTATAACGACACGTCGGCACACTAGCAATAATAGATATAGAGGTAAAATCATTACACTTAGAAAATATAAATAAATAAGTATATTGATGGAATAGGCAGCAACACTTGAATAAACATCCAGCTAGCAGTCCTTCACAGAAATAAACCTTTACATGGTTAATAAACGTGGCCCCCCCCCCCCTCCCCGCTAAATTTACAAGGAAAAGGACAGAGATAACAGTCCACCGGTCAAAATTTTATAAAAATGTACACAATATACCCGACTTATAACCGAGAGATCACTCCTCTTGTCAGGTTTTGACGTGATGTCCAATCTCGGAAATAAGTGACCAAAAAAAAAAATAATAATAAAAAAATTAACCATATGATACTTTAAGGATCAGAGATAATGAAGTTAGGGCATACCATCCAATTTACTTCCAAAGGGGAACAATTCAACTATTAATAAAATTTCAAACTAAATAACAGATTATCATTTTTTTTTACTTTTTAACAATTCAGTACACATATTTATGTAAAGCACAAATGAATCTCTTATTTTTATTAGTACATTTGTTAAGTTGTTAAAAAGCTTGTGTTTACCATGTTTAGAATAAAAACACTTTAAATAATATTGAGTTTGATGCGCAAGTTAAAGAAGTGAACACTTATATCTTTTCCCACTTTTAAGGATAATATGACGCATTTGTGCTTTCTTGCATTCGCAGATGTGCACATCGAAACAGCGCAAATAACGCTGTGAAACCCAACGCCTTTATCTGGCATTTGGCTAGGATCATGTGTCTAGACACAGGGACCGGTACAGTGACATTCATGTGTCATTAGGTCTCTTGTGTGAGAACACAGAAGATCACTACGGTGACACATGTTGTCATTGGGTCTTCTTGTGTTGGGACATGTGGTCTTGACCAGAGCCGGGTTTGGGGCGGGGACAATGCGACCTCATGCGAGGAAAAAATATCCGACCTCAAGCGAGGAAAAAAAAAAAAAAAGCACATCGAAACAGCGCAAATAACGCTGTGCAAACCCAACGCCCTAATATCCGGCCTTTGGCTAGGATCATGTGTCTAGACACAGGGACCGGTACAGTGACATTCATGTGTCATTAGATCCCTTGTGTGAAAACACAGAGCATCACTACAGTGACACAGTTTGTCATTGGGTCTTCTAGTGTTGGGACATGTGGTCTTGACCGGGGCCGGGTTTGGGCGAGTGCCAATGCGACCTCATGCGAGGAAAAAATATGCGACCTCATGCGAGGAAAAAAAAAAAATCTAAGCTCGGCCATTTGGCTAAGATCAAAAGTGTCTTAGCCAGGACCGGGATCACACACATTCTACTAAATAAAGTCAATAGACCTCACTTTAAGCCCCAAAAGGGATTTTAAAAAAATGCACAACAACGTGTTTCTTCAGCACTAACTAGTGCTGTTCATTAATCTGAAAATTGCCCTTTTTGTTTTTCTATCAATAGTTTTCTGCTTCCGTGTTATTAATAAAAGAAAATCACATGTTTGTATATTGCTTTGTATTTATGGTCAAGTGTTATCTCTTAACGAGGAGTTTGGAGTTGCTTAAACCAAATAAATAAATAAGTAAGTAAATTAAGAAAAAACTGAATACTGGGATGTGAGAGTGTCCAATGGCTAGAATTCTTGCTACCCGTGGCAAGGTGATTGGTATCAAAATCTTAAACAAAAAATATGTCATTACTTTTACGTCATATTATTTGGTTCGGTGTTTGCAACGGTTCAAAGCAGGGCATCAATTTCAAATATTAATCATGTGCCTGGATAAGTCGGTTATATCAGTAGGCTATTTTGTAATGTGTGATATATTTTCTAATTTGTAAGAGTTTTGAAATGTGTGATATATTTATTGATTATGTAAGAGTTATGTAATGGGTGACATATTTTCTGATTATGTAAGTGTTAAGAACTATATGATATATTTCCTGATTATGTAAGAGTTATGTAATATGTGATATATTTATTGATTATGTAAGAGTTATGTAATGGGTGACATATTTCGTAATTGTGTAAGGGTTAAGTAAGCGTGATATATTTCCTTATAATGTAAGAGTTAAGTAATGTGTGATATACAATATTTCCTGATTATGTAAGAGTTGTGTAATGGGTGATATATTTCATGATTGTGTACGAGTTATGTTATGGGTGATATATTTCCCGATTATGTAAGAGTTAAGTAATGCGTGATATATGTCCTTAAAATGTAAGAGTTAGGTAATGTGTGATATACAGTATTTCCTGATTATGTAAGAGTTGTGTAATGGGTGATGTATTTCATGATTGTGTACGAGTTATGTTATGGGTGATATATTTCCCGATTATGTAAGAGTTAAGTAATGTGTGATATATTTCCTTATAATGTAAGAGTTAAATAATGTGTGATATAGAGTATTTCCTGATTATGTAAGAGTTATGTAATGTGTGTAATACTTCATGATTGTGTACGAGTTATGAAATATGTGATATATTTCATGATTGTGTAAGAGTTAATGTGTGATATATTTCCTGATTATGTAATTGTTATGTAATGTGTTATATATTTCATGATTGTGTACGAGTTATGTAATGGTGATATATTTCCTGATTATGTAAGAGTTATGTAATGTGTGATATATTTCATGATTGCGTACGAGTTATGTAATGGGTGATATATTTCCTGATTATGTAAGAGTTAAGTAATGTGTGATATATTTCATGATCAAGTAAAAGTTATGTATTCATGTTCCTAAAGCGCTCAATGGAGCATAGATCCACAACTACAGCTGGTCACCATGGAGACAGCCTACATTAAAACATGCATGTGATCTTCCAGTGTTGGTTTCTGTACCAATTAAATAAATATGATGTGGTTGCCAGCCACATGTATGTGTGGCCGTGCATTGTTGATGATGTTGTATAGTGGTTGGTATCACTACCCCAACAGTAGGCAAGCCTTGGTTAATGGTATAAAAGTCATTTCTTACTTGATGCAAAACAACAACAGTTCAAGCAGACAGCTGACGATTGATATCAACACTAGATGAGTAACTTGACTTCGACAACAGTGAAAAATATGATGACGTTTATTTACATGTAACGTGGCTGATGTGAAATAATGAGTCCAAACTTCCCTTGAGGTTGGTCAACCTTGTACAGCATAAATTTAGACTCAATTATTTTCTCAATGTCTTGCTCTCTCATTCTTCCTTACTGCCTCAGTGTTAACTAGCTGTCTCTAGATGTTAGGGCGTTCATTCTTCCTTACTGCCTCAGTGTTAACTAGCTGTCTCTAGATGTTAGGGCGTTCATTCTTCCTTACTGCCTCAGTGTTTACTAGCTGTCTCTAGATGTTAGGGCGTTCATTCTTCCTTACTGCCTCAGTGTTTACTAGCTGTCTCTAGATGTTAGGACGTTCATTCTTTTTTACTGCCTTAGTGTTAACTAGCTGTCTCTAGATGTTAGGACGTTCATTCTTCCTTACTGCCTCAGTGTTAACTAGCTGTCTCTAGATGTTATCGCGGTCATTCTTCCTTACTGCCTCAGTGTTTACTAGCTGTCTCTAGATGTTAGGGCGATCATTCTTCCTTACTGCCTTAGTGTTAACTAGCTGTCTCTAGATGTTAGGGCGGTCATTCTTCCTTACTGCCTCAGTGTTAACTAGCTGTCTCTAGATGTTAGGGCAGTCATTCTTCCTTACTGCCTCAGTGTTAACTAGCTGTCTCTAGATGTTAGGGTGTTCATTCTTCCTTACTGCCTCAGTGTTAACTAGCTGTCTCTAGATGATAGGGCGTTCATTCTACCTTACTGCCTCAGTGTTAACTAGCTGTCTCTAGATGTTAGGGCCTTTATTCGTCCTTACTGCCTCAGTGTTTACTAGCTGTCTCTAGATGTTAGGGCGTTCATTCTACCTTACTGCTTCAGTGTTAACTAGCTGTCTCTCGATGTTAGGGTGTTCATTCTACCTTACTGCCTCAGTGTTAACTAGCTGTCTCTAGATGTTAGGGCCTTCATTCTTCCTTACTGCCTCAGTGTTAACTAGCTGTCTCTAGATGTTAGGGCGTACATTCTTCCTTACTGGCTCAGTGTTAACTAGTTGTCTCTAGATGTTAGGGCGGTCATTCTTCCTTACTGCCTCAGTGTTAACTAGCTGTCTCTAGATGTTAGGGCGTTCATTCTACCTTACTGCTTCAGTGTTAACTAGCTGTCTCTAGATGTTAGGACGTTCATTCTACCTTACTGCCTCAGTGTTAACTAGCTGTCTCTAGATGTTAGGGCGTTTATTCTTCCTTACTGCCTCAGTGTTAACTAGCTGTCTCTAGATGTTAGGGTGTTCATTCTTCCTTACTGCCTCAGTGTTAACTAGTTGTCTCTAGATGTTAGGGCGGTCATTCTTCCTTACTGCCTCAGTGTTAACTAGCTGTCTCTAGATGTTAGTGCGTTCATTCTACCTTACTGCTTCAGTGTTAACTAGCTGTCTCTAGATGTTAGGGCGTTCATTCTACCTTACTGCCTCAGTGTTAACTAGCTGTCTCTAGATGTTAGGGCCTTCATTCTTCCTTACTGGCTCAGTGTTAACTAGCTGTCTCTAGATGTTAGGGCGTACATTCTTCCTTACTGCCTCAGTGTTAACTAGTTGTCTCTAGATGTTAGGGCGGTCATTCTTCCTTACTGCCTCAGTGTTAACTAGCTGTCTCTAGATGTTAGGGCGTTCATTCTACCTTACTGCTTCAGTGTTAACTAGCTGTCTCTAGATGTTAGGGCGTTCATTCTACCTTACTGCCTCAGTGTTAACTAGCTGTCTCTAGATGTTAGGGCGTTTATTCTTCCTTACTGCCTCAGTGTTAACTAGCTGTCTCTAGATGTTAGGGTGTTCATTCTTCCTTACTGCCTCAGTGTTCACTAGTTGTCTCTAGATGTTAGGGCGGTCATTCTTCCTTACTGCCTCAGTGTTAACTAGCTGTCGCTAGATGTTAGGGCGGTCAGTCTTCCTTACTGCGACAGTGTTAACTAGTTGTCTCTAGATGTTAGGGCATTCATTCTTCCTTACTGCCTCAGTGTTAACTAGCTGTCTCTAGATGTTAGGGCGGTCATTCTTCCTTACTGCCTCAGTGTTAACTAGCTGTCTCTAGATGTTAGGGCGTTCATTCTTCCTTACTGCCTCAGTGTTAACTAGCTGTCTCTAGATGTTAGGGCGGTCATTCTTCCTTACTGCCTCAGTGTTAACTAGCTGTCCCTAGATGTTAGGGCGGTCATTCTTCCTTACTGCCTCAGTGTTAACTAGCTGTCTCTAGATGTTAGGGTGTTCATTCTTCCTTACTGCCTCAGTGTTAACTAGCTGTCTCTAGATGTTAAAGCGGTCATTCTTCCTTACTGCCTCAGTGTTAACTAGCTGTCTCTAGATGTTAGGGCGGTCATTCTTCCTTACTGCCTCAGTGTTAACTAGCTGTCTCTAGATGTTAGGGTGTTCATTCTACCTTACTGCCTTAGTGTTAACTAGCTGTCTCTAGATGTTAGGGTGTTCATTCTTCCTTACTGCCTCAGTGTTAACTAGCTGTCTCTAGATGTTAGGGCGTTCATTCTTCTTTACTGCCTCAGTGTTAACTAGCTGTCTCTAGATGTTAGGGTGTTCATTCTTCCTTACTGTCTCAGTGTTAACTAGCTGTCTCTAGATGTTAGGGCGTTCATTCTTCCTTACTGCCTCAGTGTTAACTAGTCTCTCTAGATGTTAGGGCGTTCATTCTTCCTTACTGCCTCAGTGTTAACTAGTTGTCTCTAGATGTTAGGGTGTTCATTCTACCTTACTGCCTCAGTGTTAACTAGCTGTCTCTAGATGTTAGGGTGTTCATTCTTCCTTACTGCCTCAGTGTTAACTAGCTGTCTCTAGATGTTAGGGTGTTCATTCTTCCTTACTGCCTCAGTGTTAACTAGCTGTCTCTAGATGTTAGGGCGTTCATTCTTCCTTACTGCCTCAGTGTTAACTAGCTGTCTCTAGATGTTAGGGCGGTCATTCTTCCTTACTGCCTCAGTGTTAACTAGCTGTCTCTAGATGTTAGGGCGTTCATTCTTCCTTACTGCCTCAGTGTTAACTAGCTGTCTCTAGATGTTAGGACGTTCATTCTTCATTACTGCCTCAGTGTTAACTAGCTGTCTCTAGATGTTAGGGCGTTCATTCTTCCTTACTGCCTCAGTGTTAACTAGCTGTCTCTAGATGTTAGGGCGTTCATTCGTCCTTACTGTCTCAGTGTTAACTAGCTGTCTCTAGATGTAAGGGCGTTCATTCTTCCTTACTGCCTCAGTGTTAACTAGCTGTCTCTAGATGTTAGGACGGTCATTCTTCCTTACTGCCTCAGTGTTAACTAGCTGTCTCTAGATGTTAGGTCGTTCATTCTTCCTTACTGCCTCAGTGTTAACTAGCTGTCTCTAGATGTTAGGGTGTTCATTCTTCCTTACTGCCTCAGTGTTAACTAGCTGTCTCTAGATGTTAGGGCGGTCATTCTTCCTTACTGCCTCAGTGTTAACTAGCTGTCTCTAGATGTTAGGGCGGTCATTCTTCCTTACTGCCTCAGTGTTAACTAGCTGTCTCTAGATGTTAGGGCGGTCATTCTTCCTTACTGCCTCAGTGTTAACTAGCTGTCTCTAGATGTTAGGACGTTCATTCTACCTTACTGCCTCAGTGTTAACTAGCTGTCTCTAGATGATAGGGCGTTTATTCTTCCTTACTGCCTCAGTGTTAACTAGCTGTCTCTAGATGTTAGGGTGTTCATTCTTCCTTACTGCCTCAGTGTTAACTAGTTGTCTCTAGATGTTAGGGCGGTCATTCTTCCTTACTGCCTCAGTGTTAACTAGCTGTCTCTAGATGTTAGGGCGGTCAGTCTTCCTTACTGCCTCAGTGTTAACTAGTTGTCTCTAGATGTTAGGGCATTCATTCTTCCTTACTGCCTCAGTGTTAACTAGCTGTCTCTAGATGTTAGGGCGGTCATTCTTCCTTACTGCCTCAGTGTTAACTAGCTGTCTCTAGATGTTAGGGCGTTCATTCTTCCTTACTGCCTCAGTGTTAACTAGCTGTCTCTAGATGTTAGGGCGGTCATTCTTCCTTACTGCCTCAGTGTTTACTAGCTGTCTCTAGATGTAAGGCGTTCATTCTTCCTTACTGCCTCAGTGTTAACTAGTTGTCTCTAGATGTTAGGGCGTTCATTCTTCCTTACTGCCTCAGTGTTAACTAGCTGTCTCTAGATGTTAGGGTGTTCATTCTTCCTTACTGCTTCAGTGTTAACTAGCTGTCTCTAGATGTTAGGGCGTTCATTCTTCCTTACTGCCTCAGTGTTAACTAGCTGTCTCTAGATGTTAGGGCGTTCATTCTTCCTTACTGCCTCAGTGTTAACTAGTTGTCTCTAGATGTTAGGGTGTTCATTCTACCTTACTGCCTCAGTGTTAACTAGCTGTCTCTAGATGTTAGGGTGTTCATTCTTCCTTACTGCCTCAGTGTTAACTAGCTGTCTCTAGATGTTAGGACGTTCATTCTTCCTTACTGCCTCAGTGTTTACTAGCTGTCTCTAGATGTTAGGACGTTCATTCTTCCTTACTGCTTCAGTGTTAAATAGCTGTCTCTAGATGTTAGGGCGGTCATTCTTCCTTATTGTCTCAGTGTTAACTAGCTGTCTCTAGATGTTAGGGCGTTCATTCTTCCTTACTGCCTCAGTGTTAACTAGCTGTCTCTAGATGTTAGAGCGTTCATTCTTCCTTACTGCCTCAGTGTTTACTAGCTGTCTCTAGATGTTAGGGCGTTCATTCTTCCTTACTGCCTCAGTGTTAACTAGCTGTCACTAGATGTTAGGGCGTTCATTCTTCCTTACTGCCTCAGTGTTAACTAGCTGTCTCTAGATGTTAGGGCGTTCATTCTTCCTTACTGCCTCAGTGTTAAATAGTGTTAAACTCTGTGTAGCCAGTAGTTGTTAAATCACGCTTTATTTGTTAAATGCCGTGAATGTCCACCAGTTGATAAATGTAGATGTTGGGACTGGTGTAGTAAAGTGTAACGATTGTCAACTCATTAAACCCAGCACAGTTTTGGTCATACAGGTCATCTTGTCCTGGAACGTGATGAGGCTCCGACAAGAATGTGAGTGTAGACAATGAGTGTGTATCTGAATGTCAGTACGCGAATGGTAGAATGATTCGATAGAGTTGACAGGTTGGTAGTACATCACCCATACTCACACTGTTCGAATTCAAGAAGTACTGGAACTACGGTGGTTTTTTTATACCATTTAATGGGACGCACACTTGGACAGTACGTGTATGGTTACAGGAACAAATGTCGACATAGACAGCATAATGTTGATCACAGGAATATCATCTTAAGTTAGCATTCATGCTTGGCAAATATCATAATGGAGCATTCGTAAATAAGCATTCAGAGTTCCATCATGTAAATCATCTGGCTTTACTGACTGGGCACGTCAGACCATAACCAATATATAGGAAGGCTCCTAGACTTAACCTCGTCTAGCGAATATCCCTTCGCGTAAAGTTCAATATATATATTTTCCATAAAGATATAGGAATCCCAGACATGGGTTCTCACATGTAGCAGTGATCTCTTGGTTCATCGAGCGATAGTACAGGCATCCCTTTTCTCACTCGATAAATACAAAGTATATGGATTTCAACATGGCTGTGCTTCTCTCGTGAGCTTCACTCACTATTGGATACAGACCAAAATTGGTCATTCGTTAAATGTCCTCATTTCTTCATAGCTTCTATCATAGAGGTAATTGAATAATATCATATAATCTAGTGCTGATACATAGGAATGTCATCTTCCTTTGAATAAATACTCTTTTCAAAAGTACCACTGTGCATCTGCTTATCGACAACGATGGCGAAGCCCAAGTTCATAATAAATTGTGGTTTTACCTTTCTATGCGAAATATAACTTTGCCATTCCTTGGCAAAAGAGAATAAACACTGGGGTAAAGTACATACAACATGTCTAAATGACTATCACTTTTCCCCATCTACATATAGATCACTTTTTCGGCGATAAGCCGGCTACAACAAAATTCGACATCCCGACAGGATGACAGCCATGAATCACACCCCCTGCTAGCGATACTTCCGCTGCATAGCCTTTGACCTTTTCTAGCGACAACCAACATAGTTCGACTTAGAAATGTAAAGATATCCATATATAAGACAGACTCGTCCTACTCATACAAACACTACGTATAAATTCAGGCCATAGATATACTGAAGCAAGAACAATCTATTCCTACCCAGCCAAAGAATAAATCGCAGTAGGCCTAGATTCGTCCGCGGAGTCCGATCGAAGATGACGGAACTCCTTTCAAGGGAAGTAACTCAAAAATGACTTCTCCTTAAGCACTTAAAAAGGAAATACTTTGTTTACAAAATATTTGCGAACATAATAAGTATATAAATGTATTATATTGCAAGATAGTAAAGATTGCACTTTACAAATAGCTGTCTTTAGATGTTCATTCTTCCTTACTGCCTCAATGTTAACTAGCTGTCTCTAGATGTTAGGGCGATCATTCTTCCTTACTGCCTCAGTGTTAACTAGCTGTCTCTAGATGTTAGGGCGTTCATTCTTCCTTACTGCCTCAGTGTTAACTAGCTGTCTCTAGATGTTATGACGGTCATTCTTCCTTACTGCCTCAGTGTTTACTAGCTGTCTCTAGATGTTAGGGCGTTCATGGGTGGAAAACGACTACTCTGTCGAGATTTATCTCCCTTCTTAATTCTTCATTTATTTGAAATTCAACTGTCACTCAAACATTTTGATTCTAATTCTTCTGTCTTTGTCTCTTATTTTTTTCTTCTGTGCTCTGTATAGCGTGTCTTGGTAAAGACTAGCCTAACCACCAGGGGTGATAATTTCATCTTAGGGGTAGCTTTCATAGTTACTTTATATTTAAATGAAAAGGTTAATAATACAGATAGAGTCTGTTTACATAAATATCTCCACTGATTGAAAAGTGTTCACAACATAAATTGAATATGTTTTCATTTATGTTTACACTGATTGAAAAGTTTGAATCCTCAATTACTTTAAAATGAATATTTTTACATAGACATTTACACTGGTTTAAACTTTGAAAACTTACATTAATTTTAAAGTGAATATGTTTATAGGGACTTTTACACTGCTTTGAAATTGTAAGTATTATACTTAGAATGTACATCATTTCTTTCATCTTCCCCTCCCTGCTCCGTATGGAACCTGGAACTACTTTATGCTTTTAGTTCTATTTACGAAATTATCAATAAAGCAATAACCAGCCCGTGCACTGTGGGTTCATGAATCGTCATTCTATACGCTGAGGTTGCAAGACTCAAATGACTTTGATATCCACAAGCGAGTTTCATATTTTAAATTCACCTGGTAATATATATATATATATATATATATATATATATATATATATATATATATATATATATATATATATATATATATATATATATATATGTAAGTTAACATGTTAGTAATAAACTATGCAATGTAAATCACAACTTTCGCCAATCCTGGCTCAGACTTTTTGCTCAGCTGAATAAAAGAGACTTGAAGCGGCCTCTTACATGCGTCTGGGGTGTCGTTAATTTAATAAGTCCCCTCTCTGACTTCGTGTGTGGTTCTTCAGTTTCCTTATTCCCGGTTTCCTTATTTTAAATGTTAGAGATTTCCTGGGCTATATTGTAATTCCTGACAAATACTCGAATAAAAGGTGTCCGGTATTTTAAGAAGGAATTCTGAATTCTAATTCTTCACTGTAGCAATCTGGTGTCTTGGCTACAGATTTATCAAGTGAAAGAGCATAATAAAATAGTCAGATTATACTCCCTGCCTTCCCACGCCTTCGTTTGTTATGAGCTATAAAAAACCACACAATCATATTCAAACATGGGGGTTATGACGTATTTTCAAAATATTCCGACATCTGATAATATTAAATGTAAGGCAGACGTCATCTCCCACATATGTGGTAATAAGATGTCCGATGCCCCTGTGTACAAACTTACAGACAGATCGGTAAACTCATACAACATTTATAACATATAAGGAAGGGAAACCCGAGGCCTGTAAACAGTAAATAAATATTAGACAAACATAAAGGTATGTTTTCAGGCACTCGTAAGAAATAAAGAAGTAGAACACTAGACAATAGAAAAACAACCGACGTGAGTGGCTTACCCAGGATTCGAACCCCGGACCGTCCGTACGACAACACCGCCTAGCTATACAAACGAATCACACTATCCTCCCGGCCAGCAAGGCATCCCCCAAAAAAGAAGCTTTACTGACCGGTCATTAGTGCGAAACACAAGACAACACCGAAAGTTTACAATGGGCAGCTTAGTCTTATTAAAGACGAAATTACTTCTGTCGTTTCCCTATTATACAGTATATGTCAGTCTACACAAGACAAAGACCTTGAGATATATATATATATATACACTTAGCAAGTAACAATTCAAATTCACATTTGTAAAATAAATGTTACATTTACTCCAATTGGGTTATACAATCTCCTCGCATAGTTTAGAATGGACGCAAGCAAGTTAGGTTTCGTATTACTTGCTCTGGAACTTTTATAATTCCTCTTATGACGGGTGTTCTGCGAGTCACTTAGTCTGGACAATGTTAGTAATCCTGTTATGACTGGTGTTCTGCAAATCACGTGGACTGGAAATGTCGTGGCCACAACAGATTAAAATAATATTATTCAACAAATTAAAGACGAACGTCTGTTGCCAAGACGCTGTACCTATGATGAACATAGAAAGGACATATGGCGGTTACTTCAGAAATATTCGTGTTGGACAACTCAGACATTTCAGGGTCTGGGGGAGATAGAAACGTTTGTCGCAGACACACGAATCAGCGGTCCTATAGCCAGGAAATAGTTCTAGAAGACACAGAGAGTAATACGCCGTGGAGACAAGTGGATAAGCAAAAGTAAAGGTAGAGATAAGAAAATTAAGACGATATATGATTAGTCTAGGAGAAAGGCGAGTAGAAGAAGAGATTGTATGGATCGAGCAGATTACCGGTCCAACAGTCGAGATAAGGAGACTAAGAGAAGAAACGAGATAAGGAAATCAAAGATTCTATTGAGGAATAATGAAACAGCGGATAGACGTAGAAACAGATCTATTAAAAGTAGTTCTAGCTAATCAAAGATTAGGGATTGATGAAGTTACTGATCCAATAGTAGAAAAATGTCTATCGGTAGTAACAGAAAGAGAAACTCAAAGAGTACGAGAGAGGAAGAAGTAGAGAGAAAACAGTCGAAGAAGTACGACAAGGTGAAGTCGAAGAACAGGAAGAGAAGTAGAGTTGCAGATGTTGAAGTTAGTTAACAGAATAACGTTTTAGGAGATAGCTATGAGGGTAGGTCTCAGTACACAAAAATGAGTATAGTTTACGGCAGTAGTCGGTACAATGAACAGACTAATTGTGGTGGCTCCTCAACAAACACATTATGATATATCAACACTTTGAGCGACGAAGTGTTGGAGAAGAGGTGACAATTAGGAGTTATTTCAATGAGACAAATCAGAGAATGAAGAGAACATTGGAGATGTTGAGAGGATGCATACTGAGAATATATGGAGATGAGAAGCTATTTTGTGAGGTCAAAACAGAATGACAAGGAGAATAGGCATGAAAAATGCAAAGACATTGAGAAATTAGGTAAAACAGAAGACATATTCCAAGGTGGGAACGTAGATAGGACAACAAGAATAAAAATATTTAGCAGCTGTAGTCCAGCACAATAAAACATAAGGGCGGCCTATGGCAAATATTAAGGGCTTATAGAATTCCCAGCTGCAGTTTCTCCATTATAAAAAGCCTCTATGCTAACTGTGCATGTAGTGTTGGGTAGAGCAGCCTAATCTTTGAGGTCAAGACGGAAGTACTACTGGGATATAATATATCAACCACATTTGTTTTGACAGTCATAGACTGGATGATGGGCCAGACAACAGAGGGCAGTCCAAGAGAGTTGTAACAAGTCGGTCGTTACATTTTTCTGTGATACCTTTTCACTCTCTCCTGTGCCCTTCCATGTGTTTTGACAGTCCATAGACTGGATGATGGGCCAGACAACAGAGGGCAGTCCAAGAGGAATGTAACAAATCGGTTGTTACATTTTTCTGTGACAACCTTTGAACTCTCTCCTGTGCCCTTCCATTTGTTTTGTTTCCTCACCGGCTCCTTATCGGTGCTTTGCTTTTATCGTTCAATGTTTTCTTATCACATCTTTCCACACCTCTCATCTATCCCTCTATTCTTGTTATTTTCTCATTTTTTATCGTAGAAAGTTAAGTGAAGGACTAAACTTGCCACATTTATTTTGCGCTTATCGCTAGCTCCAGACGGAGTAAGAGTCTACACTGAGGGGCACTCCTATTGCTACCTCCGACTTCATGTCTGGGGAGATACACGTTAAAAGGTTGCCGCATGATAAGGTAAGAATTCGCAAATTTTCATCAGAAGGAGGAAAATCCTAACTCATAGAAGGATTGGAAAGATACAAAGTTTACAAAGCTGGATCCTATCAGCCGTAGTATGTGATTTATTTAAATTCGGATGAAGCTTGTCGTAAAATTAACAGTGATACAACGTTAAAATACCTCCAAAGATAACATGTAAGGATAAAAACATAATGCGTAAGCTGCTGATAGTACATGATCGCCCTGACCGCGGGTCACTACCCTCCATAAAAATTGACTTGCTAGACGGGAAGTCAAAACGGTTACCATTTGAACGGGATGAGAACGGCGGATCAAAAGGAAAAAAATATGACTGAAAAATTGCGTAAGACTAGCAAGGCTTAGGAGACGCAATTTGGGGGAGGGAGGGGGGGGGGGGGGGGGGGGGGGGGGGGGGGAAGGAAAAATTCACGTCCCCAAATTGACACGAGGTACGGAAATCGACAAAAGGGACGCTTATGCGATACCAAGCCTTTTATTTGAATACAGCGGCAAATGCATTACAACGCAGATGCTTAAAATATTACAAAATTTAAAAAGTAACTTTTTCTTAATACTAATGTTAGGAATATAAAAATTAGCTGGCCGGATGGCCCATCTTGAGCAGTGAAATAATATGCTTTTATTTATACAGACGGATAGATAATAATGAAGATATTGACAAAAGACTGTGTTGTTCACATCAGCGAACGACTGCACTGAATCAAAAATGTCACTAATTTGCACAAAAATCGTGACCTTGAGACTCAAGTGTCCAAATCTAGTTAGAATGAAAGAGAGGGACATTGATGGGAGCTGTGGCTAAAAATAACTTTAAAGACAAAATTTGTAGAGGGGACGGATAGGTTGGTTCAAAAACCAAGTACGTTTTTTGTGAAAACGCAAGTAGAGACGGACGGACTAACAGATAAAAATCCATACTTGACTGAAGCATGACTGAAATGACTTTAGTGTAGGAAATTTGAATTTGAAAAAACACAAGGCATTGATTGGCCACAGACAATCATATTATCAGCGCTCAGACGCGCTTTTTTGCCATTCCTCAATAGTTGTCCAGTGATAGACGCAGTAAATTTTAAGTGTGGTGATTTCCAATGAAGTAAATTGAAATAGGTTCAGGGACGCCATACTATAGCCAGCAGCTCAGCTGAGTTTTGCTAGCATTTCTTTGTTCTTTATTCATAATCTGGTAAGATTGAAATTATTTCTTTTTATATTTTAAATATTGTTTAATGTTTCGAGTGATTTGATACTGCCATATCGAAATCTAGCCTTACAACAAGTAAGGATTTGCTCTAGACCCCCCCGCCCTAGTTCAGGATCTAGGGACAAACAATATATATAAACTCCAGCAAGGATTAGGAAGGGGTGATTAAGTGTTGAGAACAGTGAAACATATCACCTATCCTATTTTATGGCAGTAAGCTAATGAACATATTTCAGAATCTGTAGACTGGGAAAACTTACCCTATGCGAAACCAACTGGATAAGATTTGTTGTATGGTCAGAGAGATCTGACCCTGTCTATGTGGTGTTATTGTAAATTGTTACGTGTAGAAGTGGCTCCTTAGGTAAGGTTCTGAACCTAAACCAATACTTTATTTCAGAACTGTGAGTTTTATGTTGACACCAAAAGGTGGTGTCAAATGCTGGGTAAATAATTGACAGTGAGGACCCGTGCAGTGTCGCATCTCGGCAGAACAGCCTTGTATTGCCCCCAAGCACGGAGAGGTGGGGCCACCCGATATATTGTCCCCAAGCACGGAGAGGTGAGGCCACCAGATTCCAGCACCAGAACTACTCTTTCAAAGTTACGTAAGCAGGCTGGTCTGCTGGATTTACACCAACTTCATAGACATGGCACCCAAAGTGAATTACTACTAAAACATCCCATTTCCTTCCATCATTAATGGACAATGTTTAGTAGGCATAGACAGGGAGGGATGAAGCCACCCCAACAGCACATCTATTCATCGTTCTCCCAGGGAAAATAAAATTATGAACTGTAGAAATATTAACTAATCGTGAAAATTGTATACGTACACACCTTTTATTTATCATGCCATTTATTCATGCCATTCACTCATAAATTTCAAAATCTTTCATATGTTCTGGCCAAAATAAAACCTTGGTTCAGAACAAATAAATTTAAAAAAGATTTACTATCTAAAATTTCACCAGCTGAATTTAGTTCATTGTGTTCTAAATTTTATTGATAATATTATATTATTTAATATCTGTGTGAGTGTGTTTGTATATGTCAATACAACACATTACATTCAGTACCCTAGATTTTAACGTAGCCACATTCATTAGAAAAAAAGAAATGTGTGAGGTCGTATAGTGGTAGCAAGAAGGGTCTTCTGTACATTCACAGCTACATTTATTTCAGGAGCCTTCACAGCTGACCTCACGCATCACACTAGGTGATAACACAACCATACAAATACCATCAAATCCACTACAAAGCTCCCTAGAACTGAAGCACCATTCATCAAATGACATCTCTGTCTAGAGTAATCTTGAGCGAAAGGTAGAGACCTTTGAAGACCCTCAGTAGATACTCTAAATGTTGGCCACTCTTGGTCCATCACTGCAGAGCAATGTGAGTAAATCCCTTGACATTATGTATCATTCATTTAATCATATTCCTGGATCTGCCAGTTATATCAGTACGTGTTTGTGTAAAGTCTGATACATTTCCTGATTAAGTGATAGCCTGTATCTGTCGGTTATATCTGCACATGTTTTTATAAAGTGTGATATATGTCCTGATTATGTGACATTAATTAAAAAAGCATAATAAAATGCACGGCAGTACTCACTAATATGTAGGAAATGACCATCTTGCAGAACTTTAAGACACGGACTGTGATGTAATACTTCCGACAGATGGACTTTTCTGTTGAAAAACAATTTCAAAGAAATAACATCTTGGAGGAGATTATAATGTTAGATCTGTGACGTAGTGAGTTTGTAAACGTGACACCTTTTTGGTCATGAAAGACAGACATGAAATTGGTAAAAGACAAGTAAAGAAAATATCTTGTGCGTCTTTCAGAATGTTCTAAAGACGAGGGTAGTGTGGGTGGGGGGGGGGGGGGGGGGGGGGGGGGGGGGGGGGGGGGGGGGGGGGGGGGCGCTACTGCTATGAGACACTAAGTCGTTGTTGGATTGGGATGGAAGTGCTGAAATAATTAACCTCTGATTGGTCATTTTATATAATTAGGCTGAAACAAAACTCGACTATAGTACTGGAAACCACGAAACCTAGGAACCTAGATACATATTAACATTGGGATTATAATTACAGTAATACCTCGACCACCTGTTAGACGGCCTTTTAAATCCAGTGGCCCGACACTAAAAGCACGTTTTCGCTGTGCAAGAAGTCTGTAAATTCATTCCCGATAATCGGGTTATGTTGTAATGTGTACAATTAATTATTTTGTATTTTTGCATTAAACTTGTGTAAATTGTTTGTGGATGTACAGGTTCATTCGAGGCTACCAATCTCAACATAAGATTCATGAACTACCACAGCAAGTAGAAATGTATGGAAATATATTACCTATATTGTAGCATTTTGTCTAGCTGATGGTCATATGAGGATGACTCCAGATATGCCTCCATGCATAAGACATGGCATAAAGTATATGCTCACTTAGTAAGTTGAAGGGTGATGATAATGATGGTGATGATGATGATGGTGATGATAATGATGGTGATGATGATGGTGATGATTATGATGGTGATGATGATGGTGATGATGATAATGATGATGATGGTGATGATGATAACTTATTCTTCTTCTTCGTTCATCCTCAGATGTCAACTTGAAGAAGTTCAAAGGTCGCAGTGGTCAGCCTGAGGCTGTTGATATCTCCGTAGATTTTCTCCAGGAATGGTACTGGTGATGGCCATAAGCGTTTTTTCTGTTCCTCATATGTTGGGCACCTTTGAAGCAGATGTTCGGCAGTCATTTTATCTGTGCCACAGTCACACTCATCAGTAGTAACTTATTCAATTGTGTTCTTTCTTTTTTAGTATTTAAAATGTACACAATTGGGGGGGGGGGGGGAGAATTGATGACGTCGCAAACAGGGAGGAGGTGGGTGTCTCGAGTTTTGTGACGAAATATGACAATTTCGAAAAAAATGACACAAATTGTGTGAAGTCATATGAAGAGATTTGGACATAGGCCTGTTCCCCATCCTGTTAAAAAAAAAAAAAGTTAAATCAGAAAAATTTTAACAAACATGGACAGGTCAGTTAAGTTATAAGTTAGAGCTGATGGCACGTGACAGGAGGACTTGGCTTGAGTTTGCTTAAGGTCGATACTCCTCGTGGAGCTAAAGGGTATTGATTGATTGATATGGCCAAAAAATGATGCCCTTATATGGCGTTATTTGCAAACAATGGTATATCCCAGAATACAGTACAGTTTATTTAGTCTGCTTTTTGTTTTTTAGGATGTGAATTACATTATTTAAAAGAAGGAAAAATATAACTGAAAACAATTTCAACCAGTTAAAGATTATTACAGTTAACCGATATTTCAGCTGAGATTATAATATAATGTAAATAAGTCGTCCCCGAGCTAGTTTTTAACTATTGCGGATAAATGTTAACTATTCACGATTAAAGTTAACTATTGCGGATAAAAGTTAAGTATTGCAGATAAAAGTTAAATGTTGCGGAAAAAAGCTAACTAATGCGGAAGAAAGTTAACTAGTGTGGAAGAAAGTTAACTAGTGCGTAAACAGGATAACTATTACGGATATAAGATAACTATTGCGGATACAATTATATTATGATGATTACAGTTAACTAGTGCAGGTAAAAATAAAAACCACTTTTATGAAACAAGCAAGTGTGACATCATATTTTTCTAAACACCCCCTGCCCCCCCGATCGTCACACGTCACAAAATTAGAACACCCTCCCTTTACTGCGTGATGCCTTATGTGGCTTTCCTTAGTGTTTATTACAACATGCATGGTAGGGAACAATGTTACTAATCTCTGTTCCCCTTTCAGGCGGCCCCTGTAACATAGTTTTTGTTTTGTATAATGGTATGAATGAATGATAGTTAAAAATGTAATCTACGAAAGCCATGTATTCATTTATTAACACAAACAACTACTTATGCATATAACTCCATATAAGAACACCATTTTATGTCACATGACTTGTAACACACACAACTAATTATACATATAACTCCATATAAGAACACCATTTTATGTCACATGACTAGTAACACAAACAACCACTTATACATATAACTCCATATAAGAACACCATTTTATGTCACATGACTAGTAACACAAACAACCACTTATACATATAACTCCATATAAGAACACCATTTTATGTCACATGACTAGTAACACAAACAACCACTTATACATATAACTCCATATAAGAACACCATTTTATGTCACATGACTAGTAACAAAAAGAACTACTTATACATATAACTCCATATAAGAACACCATTTTATGTCACATGACTAGTAACACAAACAACTAATTATACATATAACTCCATATAAGAACACCATTTTATGTCACATGACTAGAAACACAAACAACCACTTATACATATAACTCCATATAAGAACACCATTTTATGTCACGTGACTAGTAACACAAACAACCACTTATACATATAACTCCATATAAGAACCCCATTTTATGTCAAATGACTAGTAACACAAACAACCACTTATACATATAACTCCATATAAGAACACCATTTTATGTCACATGACTAGTAACACAAACAACTACTTATACATATAACTCCATATAAGAACACCATTTTATGTCACATGACTAGTAACACAAACAACTACTTATACATATAACTCCATATAAGAACACCATTTTATGTCACATGACTAGTAACACAAACAACTACTTATACATATAACTCCATATAAGAACACCATTTTATGTCACATGACTAGTAACACAAACAACTACTTATACATATAACTCCATATAAGAACACCATTTTATGTCACATGACTAGTAACACAAACAACTACTTATACATATAACTCCATATAAGAACACCATTTTATGTCACATGACTAGTATTACAAACAACTACTTATACATATAACTCCATATAAGAACACCATTTTATGTCACATGACTAGTAACACAAACAACTACTTATACATATAGCTCCATATAAGAACACCATTTTATGTCTCATGACTAGTAACAAAACTGTAGCCGGAGCTACGGTTCGTATTCTGGTGGTGGAGCGGACTTTTTATGTAGTAAAATATACCGATCGATACTTTTATATAGGACAATATTAGTTCGATAATGGCGGGTTAGTAGGTAGGTATTTTAATTGTTATATGTTGTTGTCTTGTGCCGACAGTGTGTTGTTATGTTTATTTAGACAATATATATTTTACAACAGGTAGACAATATTTAGACAACATAGATAACAAATGCCAAGGTTTTTTAATAAATATATTTAATATCACAGGTTTTTGTTACAGCTTCTTTCCAGAACAAATATATATAAAAAATATAAAAATCGATAATGGCCAAAAATATAAAAAAATCTATAATGGCGGCGTATGTTACTAAGGTGATTTTTTAAGGGAGAGGGTAATGACTTTTGCTGGCGGGGGAGACGACTCATGTATGTGTTTGGGTGTAGCTGGCGGGTGTGGGTGGTATTATTTTGTGGTATACGTATTGTTTTGGTATTTTAAGTGTGTTGTTATGTTTCTTTATGTTATGTTTCTAAATATTTGACACCTGTACGAAATATTTAAAGAAATATTTGACAATAGGAAAAGAAAACATTTGAAGACAAATGTTACAACTGTAAGAAAAGTTTGAAGAAATATTTGACACCTGGGAAAAAACATTTGAAGAAATATTTGACAACTAGAAAAAAGCATTTAAAGAAATATTTAACAACTAGAAAAAAAACATTTGACACATGAAAGAAATAATCAAAGACATATTTGGCCCTGGAAAAAAAAATAAAATTAAAAACAGGTTAATAAATATTTACCTATAGGTTGGAACATTTGACCAGGACTGCGGGAAAATGTTGGGGCCATCTTTGCTGATTGGAAGAAATGTTTTCATTAAAGTTTGACAAATGCTGGACAAAAAAGTAGATAACCATTTGATAACTGGAACAAATGCTTAGTCACACTTGACTGAACAGGTAAAAAGTTTGGACACAAGTTTTATTTTGAAGAAAACTTTGACAACTGGAAAAAAAAACGTTTCAAGAACTATTTGACAAATGGAAAAAACATTTTGATAAAAGTGTGACACCTGCCTGCCATCAATGGTACCTATACCTTGTAGCGGTATGGCAGCTTGTGTACCCTGACAATCCCCAGAGCTATGCCAGTGGGAGTTTTACTCCTGGTAGGTTCAACCATGCTGGACTGGTCTGCGTGGGTAGGGGTCAGACAAAAGCTGGTACCCTGGTCCTCCAGGTTGGGGGTTTTAGCACAGGGCCGACACCCCTGTCTGTGTAAAAAATCACACACGTTACGGAAACAGCAATAAATGGAAATATTTTGATGCGGGACGGACATCCGGAGTCTCAGGCTCGTATGACTGACAGTGGTGAAAGCCGAAAGGAAGCCACTGGCATGAAAACGGATGCCCAGACCGCAAAACACGAAACCAGAATTGGTTTTTGGAATGTCAGAACTATGAACGAGGCAGGAAAGCTGAGACAGATTACAGCAGAGATGAGGAACTACAAACTACATATCCTGGGAATAAGCGAGAGCAGATGGACAGGGATGGGGAGAATAAAAACAGCTACAGGGGAAACAGTACTTTATTCTGGTAGAGAGGACGGTCAGCACAACGAAGGTGTAGCCATTATCCTTAAGAAAGGAATGGAAAGGTCTCTACTGGAATGGAAACCCATTAACAACAGACTAATAAGAGCAAGACTGAGAGGGAGATTCACCAACACCACAATTATACAATGTTATGCACCAACAAATGACAGCGACGAAGAGATCAAGGACGAGTTCTATCAACAGGTACAAAAGGAAATGGAAACTGTACCCAGGTACGATCTTATTATAGTAATGGGAGACCTAAATGCGAAAGTTGGAACACACAATAATTATAACGAAAGAGTAATGGGGAAATGCGGCAGTGGAACAGTAAATGAGAATGGGGACAAATTAATAAGCTTCTGCAGTATTAACAACCTGGTCATCGGAGGAACACTTTTTCAACACAAAGAAGTGCACAAGTTAACATGGGAATCACCAAACGGACGAGACAAAAACCAGATAGATCACATAATGATCAATGGCAGATGGAGACATGCACTACAAGACGTGAAAGTAAGAAGAGGCGCAGATGTGGGAAGTGATCATCACCTAGTAGTAGCAAGACTGAAGGTGAAACTCAGAGCTGCTGGACCAGTTGCAGTCAAACAGAAAAGATACAACATCACGAAACTTAAGGACCCCCTCACCAGAAAAGCGTTTGTGGTCGACGTAAAGAGACGATATCTGATTACCAAAAGCCAGGAAAGAACAGAGACCGACGATGTGGACCAGAAATTCAACACCATCTCAACAATATATAAAGAAAGCAGCAAGTCATGCTTGGGATTCCAGGAAAGAAAGAGCCAAGACTGGATAACACCAGAAACGCTAAACACCATAGCGAAGAGAAAGGAAATGAAAAGGAAGAAAACAGAAGCTAAGTCTCCCAGGTTAAAGGCAATATATAGTGAACAGTACAGTCAGCTGGACAAGGAAGTAAAACGTCAAACCCGTGCTAACAAAAGGACATTTCTGGATGACCTTGCAAGACAGGCAGAAGAGGCAGCACTGAGAAATGAACAAAGCACAGTTTATAAAATAACTAAAGCTATCAGTGGAAAACGAGGTGCAAACAACATAACGTTAGTAAGAGACAAGCAAGGAAATCTCATCACCACAGCACAGGGGCAGGAAACAAGGTGGGCAGAGCACTTCAGAGAAACACTGAATAAGGAACCACCAGAGACTCAGCTGAATGTTCCTGAGGCTGAAAGTGACTTAGACGTAAATACAGACATTCCACGAAAAGAAGAAATTATCACAGCTATCAAAGGGCTAAAAAATGGAAAAGCGCCTGGTCACGACAATCTGAATGCTGAGCTATTCAAGACAGACCCTGAACTAGCAGCAGAACTATTAGAACCACTATTTGCACAAGTCTGGGAAACTGAGACAACACCAACAGAGTGGAGTAAAGGAACAATTGTCAAATTGCCCAAGAAGGGCGACCTTGCAGACTGCAACAACTGGAGAGGAATTACCCTCCTCTCAGTTCCCAGCAAAATACTAGGCAGGATAATCATCCAGAGAATTTCAAAAGCAGTTGACCATAAACTGAGGAAAGAACAAGCGGGCTTCAGAAAGAACAGAAGATGTGCAGATCATATATTTGCCCTCAGGAACATTATAGAGCAGTGCTCAGAATGGCAGAGACAGCTGTACATTAACTTTGTTGATTTTGAAAAGGCTTTCGACAGCATACACAGGGACAGCCTATGGAAAATTCTGAGGGCTTATGGAATTCCCAGCCGCATTGTTTCCATTATAAAAAGCCTCTATTCTAACTTTACGTGCAGTGTTGGATCGAGTAATGTAACTTTCGAAGTGAAAACAGGAGTACGACAGGGATGCCCCTTATCAACAACATTATTTTTGACAGTCATAGATTGGGTGATGCGCCAGACAACAGAGGGCAGTCCAAGAGGAATTAGATGGACAACGTTTTCTACACTGGAAGATTTGGAATATGCAGATGACATTGCACTGCTCGCGCATTCACACCAACACATTCAAGACAAAACTGATAGACTGAATAAGTATGGCCAGCAGGTTGGCCTGAACATCAATCTGAAGAAGACAGAGGTCATGACACTAAATGTGGGCAATCCTGAGCCAATAACAGTAAGGAACCAGAAGTTAGAACAGACAGACACATTTACTTACCTAGGAAGCATAGTAACACCTGACGGCGGAACAAGCAAGGACATTAACAACAGAATGAATAAAGCGAGAACAGCCTTTGCTATTCTCAACAACATTTGGAAGTCTTCCCAGTACAGCACAAACACCAAATTAAGACTGTATGAGAGCTGCGTACTTTCTGTGCTTCTCTATGGTGCGGAATGTTGGAGAGTAACAGAGAAGGAAATGTCGAAACTGTCCTCCTTCCACACAATCTGCCTAAGGAAAATTCTCCGAATCTTTTGGCCAAACACCATCAGCAACCAAGAACTACTTATTCGGAGTAATCAGGAGGACATGCACACCATCATAGCTGGCAGACGCTGGAGTTGGGTTGGCCATGTCCTCAGAAGGGACCCTGATACCATCGCAAGAACAGCTATGCTATGGACCCCCGAGGGAAAGCGAAAGAGAGGCCGACCAAAAACAACTTGGCGGAGAACTGTGGAAGCTGAGATGCAAAGAATGAACCACAGTTGGGGCACTGTACGAAGGATGGCCGCCGACCGAGCAAAGTGGAATCAATTTGTTGCTGCCCTACAAGACGCCACCAGGCGTGATGGCCGCTGACTGCTTTGACGGTTGGCGGTTATGGATCAAAGAAGAAGAAGAAGAAGTGACACCTGCAAAAACATTTGAAGAAATATTTGACAACTGGAAAAATATTTGCATAAATATTTGACAACTGTTAGAAATACTTGACAACTGTTAGAAATATTTGACACATGCAAGAAATATTCAAAGAAATGATTGGCACCTGCAAAAACATTTGACACATGCAAGAAATCTTCAAAAAATATTTGACAACTGTTAGAAATATTTGAAAACTATTAGAAATATTCGACACATGCAAGAAATATTCAAAGAAATATTTGGCCCCTGCAAAAATAACAAAATTAAAAACAGGTTAATAAATATTTACCTACAGGTTGGCGCAGGACTGGGAGAAAATTTTGGGACCATCTTTGTTGATTGGAATAAAAGTTTTTACTAAAGTTTGAAAATCGCAGCACAAAAAAGTAGATAACCGTTTGATAACTGGAACAAAAACTTAGTCACACTCATTTAATGTACTAAATTTCAGTGGTCGCACGCATGTTTGAAACGATTGGCAGACATTTGGAACGAATGCACAACAAACAAATGAGGGGGAAAATAGGCAATATAACCTGCCAGTTCAGCCAGAGAAGAACACTGTGACAATTCGCGCGCGCCAAGAAGACAACACACCCGTGCCCGAGTAAAGACTAAAATCAGCTTTCAATTCTTTTAATCGTGTAGAGAACCATCCAACTCGTAGCATTGCATCACGTGCTAATTAGTGGGTCTGATGTGACCTCCATCGTTGTTGCGCCCGCTGAGCTGGGGAAGTCTTCTGGAATTGCAAGAAAGCTCAAAAACCTATCATTAGAGTCCGCAAGTGTAGGAAGAGTGAAACCTTAACTCCCTGGGGTTCGAACACACGAACGAAGGAATGATTCTTTTATAAATTTCTACTATTGCTCTCTTGTGTTTTGAGTTTGTCTGCAATGAATTGAACAGAAATAAGTAGCAGGGTTAGTCTTACATATTTATTTATATTTATTTATATATATTTATATATATATATAGCATAACTGTTGCCTACCTGTTGTAATATATATATATATATATATATATATATATATATATATATATATATATATATATATATATATATATATTTGTGTGTGTGTTGTATAAAGAAACAATACACTACAACAACACACAACAATTAAAATACCAAAATAATACCACCCACATCCGCAATCTACACCCCAACACACACATGCGTCGTCACCCCCGCCAGCCAAAGTCAATACCCGCTACCTTAAAAAAAACCTTAGTAACCTACGCCGCCATTATCGATTTTTTATATTTTCCGCCATTATCGCTGTTTATATTTTTTATTTATTTGTTCTGGGCAGAAGCTGTAATAAAACACTGTGATATTAAATATATTTATTAAAAGACCTTGCCCTTTGTTATATATGTTGTAAAATGTATGTATATATGTTGTCTACCTGTTGTAAAATATATTGTATAAAGAAACATAACAACACACTTAAAATACCAAAAAATACCACCCACACCCGCCAGCTACACCCCAACACACACATGAGTCGTTCCCACCCCCGCCAGCCAAAGTCAATAACCTCTCCCTTAAAAAAAAAACCCTTATTAACCTACGCCGCCATTATCGATTTTTTTATATTTTCCGGCATTATCGATTTTTATATTATATATATATATATATATATATATATATATATATCTATATCTCTATATATATATATATCTATATATATATATATATATATATATATACTGAAGCACATTAAAAACGCACCACTATTATATATACTGATGCCGAGAAGCTGGCAAAAAAAAGTGTGGGAATGGATTTTCCCCATGTTTGCCATGCGGTAGAGAGCGAATGGCTGCTGGAATGGAAAGTGCAAGATTCAACCCATGGGTGTGTGTACAGACTACATGAAAACGATGAAAGTTACACGTGCAACACGATTCTCAACAGCTATGACCCTGAAAATGTGTACGCGTTGTGGCAGTATACTCGGTATAAAAAGGCCGTTGAGACAAAACACCCAGTACATGTGCTTGAAATGCCACGACTATCTGAAAACGACCGCCAACGAGCCATTTGTATGTTGGAGACCGGAATGAGCACGCGGGCCATTGCCAGAAGGATGAATTGCCACCACAGCACTATTGTACGTCTCAATGAACGTTACGGAACCACTGGCAGTGCCCGGGATAGACTTCGGAGTGGCCAACCACGAGTTACTACCCCTGCGCAAGATCGTCATATTGTGCTGAGTCACCTAAGGAATTGACTCTCCCGGCAAGTCAAACAGCAAGAGCAATAGTGGGTAGACATGGGCAAGTCTCTCGAATGACAGTCATACGACGACTCAGAGATACAGGCCTTACTGCAAGACGACCTTATGTTGGGCCAAACTTGACTCACAGACATCGTTAGCAGCGCCTGCAATGGGCAGAGCAACATATCAGATGGACAAGACTGCAGTTGAATGCTGTCCTATTCACAGACGAAAACAGATTCAACATATCCTTTGCAGATGGACGTATGCGGATTTAGCGACGGTGTGAAGAGCGCTTTGCAGA
Organism: Oreohelix idahoensis; assembly: GCA_024509875.1. Taxonomy (NCBI): domain Eukaryota; kingdom Metazoa; phylum Mollusca; class Gastropoda; order Stylommatophora; family Oreohelicidae; genus Oreohelix; species Oreohelix idahoensis. The sequence continues at coordinate 105,664 of JAMPIV010003871.1, forward strand.
TTGCTGTGTCAACCGATTTCGAGGTGGCAGTATTCACATTTGGGGAGGATTCAGTTTTCACCATCGCTTGCCTCTTCACGTCTTCCGTGGAAATGTTAATGCTGTGACATATCGAGATGAGGTTCTGGATGCACTGGTTGCTCCTGCGTTCACAATTTATCCAGACTTGCAGCTTCTCCAGCAGGATAACGCACGTGCATTTTTTTGTATTTTTGGTTTTCTCCCTTGCCTGCACAGAATGCAATGAATTTAATAACAATCAAATGTACGAATTAATGACCAGCATGGATTCATAGGAAAATGAATAAAGATTCCAAATATGTAAACTTGTAAACACTTATATTTACATTTCACACTCTGTTCCTGGATTATACAGGTGGTGCGTTTTTAATGTGCTTCAGTATATATATATATATATATATATATATATATATATATATATATATTTGTTCTGTACAGAAGCTGTAACAAAAACAATGTGATTTTAAATATATTTATTATTAAAAATTTGGCCTTTATTATCTATGTTGTCTAGATATTGTCTACCTGTTGTAAAATAAATATTGTCTAAATAAACATAACAACACAAGGCCAGCACAAGACAACAACACACACAACAATTAAAATTCCTACCTACTAACCCGCCATTACCGAACTAATTTTTTCGTATATAAAAGTCCGCTCCACCACCGGAATCGATTGGTATATTTTCTATATAAAAAGTCCTCTCCACAACCAGAATACGACCCGTAGCGTACATGACATACTACTGTCGGGAGTCGGACTTCCAACATTTTAGGAGTCTGAGTTTTAGAATTTTTTGATCGACACCACAACCCCGGTACACAGTTTTACATGGCATGTTCTGTAATGTAGTATGTTCAAGAGATTGATGACCAACATTTTCAGCTCTGATGTAACATTGTGGTGCGCACATATATGACGTCAGAATATTGTCTGCTGTTGTTTGATTAGCATTGTCATCATTATCATGTATCGTCGACTATATTGTTGTTATACCTTGTTCAACCAAAGAGGTTATAATTGGGGTATATTGTGTGTTAGGTTCTTCAATGTTGGCCGGTTGTTAGTCCTGAAAAGGACTGGTGCTAAAAAGGACCACTAGCTGGCTTCCTCTTCGTTGTTTCTCTGTTCGTGTTGCCGTGGCATGTTCTATAGTGTATTTCATATCCTGCCTCACTATCTGGCGTGTGTGGTTTTGTGTGTTTTTGCCCTCCTCGTTTCTGTTTATTGTGTCTTCCTTTTCTCCTGTATCTGGGATAGCGATTTTTCTATAATTGTTGGGAGTAGCTTTCCTAGCGTTTCCTCGATGAGTTCTTCGTCTGATTGGTCGTTCGTTTTAGTGTCTTTTGTGTTTGATGTAATTTCTTCAATGGTCATTCTATCTGCATCTATTCTTTTCAGTAGTTATTCGTTTCCCTCTTTCAGTTTTATCATTTATTTTATTTTATTTTATTTTTAATTTTTATTCACATTCCGTTGAAATTGACAAAAACATATGGATGGAAACATTGACAATAATAGTTTGAACATAAGCATAACAATGAAAATACACTGTGCAGCTGTAAAAATATAAAAAAAATTACATTGACACCCTGCACACAGTCATTTACACACTCTAGTACTCCCAGGTTACACATTTTACGGTAATGGTAGTGTTGATTAAAAAGAGAAGGAAGAGAAAAAGAAAGAAAGAAAAAGACCTTGCACCCACTTATTGGAAATATAGTGCGTACTACTTTATTCTTTAGTGATAACGGGGGTGGGTTAGGGAAAAAACAAAAACTAACAAAGGCGAAAACTAGACAAAAACAATTCTTTTCACATACACATTCGTACTTACTATTTTTTTTATACATGTAATTGCTTTTTTAGTAATATTACAAACATCATGTGCATTATTAAAATACAAGGTCACATTGAAATACAGACAAAAGTCATATACACTCGTAGACACACACTTCTACCAAAAGTCTACTCTCATTAACATAACAATAAAACAACCAACGTGTGATATATACATTCATTATCAAAAAGTCAAGTCAAGCCATGCTGCGATTCTCCCCCCTGATTTTAAGAGCATTTGCAGTACAAAAACCGGGTCAACGACCTCGCACGAACACACTCAGGGACCAGTGGACAATGCAGACCTTGACACTTCAACGGCGTCTAGAAATGTGTTCAACATGACCTCCCGTGAATACAGAAGTCGTTTAAAAGGTCAAGCTTAAGTTCCTTTTTGTTCTTTTTTTTTTCCATTGTGGACAACCAGGTCATTCTGACCGAAGTCCACACTGTCTGCTTTTTTTTAATAAAGTTTTGGCGGAACCCCAGCACGAATAATGCTGTGAAGACCCAATGCCTAGTATCCGGCCTTTGGCTAAGATCATGTGCCTAGACACAGGGACCAATACAGTGACTTCAATGTGTCATTAGGTCCTTTGTGTGAGAACACAGAAGATCACTACGGTGACACATGTTGTCATTGGGTCTTCTTGTGTTGGGACATGTGGTCTTGACCAGAGCCGGGTTTGGGCGGGTGCCAATGCGACCTCATGCGAGGAACAAATATGCGACCTCATGCGAGGAAAAAAAAAATAAAGTTTTGGCGAGGCGCGTCCCGTTCAACCTAGTCAGTTTTTTGTTTGTTTGTTGGAGATTATAATTTTATTTGACATATCAAAAGGACGAGAAGCGATAGTGCAGAGATTACTGGTAAATACACTAATGTTAACGTACACAAATATACAAAATGGTACCATACTTTCATTGTAATGTAAGCCCTATAAAGTAGGGCTTGAAAAATAGTTTATAGACTGATTATATTGCTCCTCTCCACGGAAATCATTAGTAAATTATTATTTTGTTTGTTTGTTTGTTTGTTATTAGGCTTGTTTATTCGATTTATCAAGAGGAAATAGAGCAAAATTAAATGTGGCTTAAAAAATGTTAAAGAATAGGATTGTCCCGGTTTGTAAAATATTCCCAATTGAAAATAAAATGCAATCGATCTCAAACACCTTCACATGCACACTTGCCGCTATTTCAACAACTGCTATTGACGACTTTCAATGATGACATTCGTGACTGTCCGGGTCCCCATAACTAACAGTGTCGGATACCGTTGGTCATAAGTCTTCAACGTGTCACTGCGCTCAGCAGATTTAGAAACTGGCGCGAAACGACCAGGATCAGCATTTAAGTTTCTTTACATTTCCTAACTCATTTTTTTCCCGACCGAAGACCACACGGTCTGCTGCTGACCCGAGCAAAATTGTCCCACAAAAACTCTCACTTTTGCATCATCCGTCCCAATCAAAATAATAACAATAATATTAATAATAAATAAATACAAAATAAATAGAATACACATGTACATATGCATTAAAATGTAAACATAATAATGACAATAACAATAATAATAATGGTAATAGATACATAGAAAATAAAATAATAATAATATAAAGGCAGGCTTCTCTCTGCGGACATGACAAAAGGGAGGATGAAAATTTTTTAACTTGCACACATTCTCTCACATGTACTCGTACTTAAGATAAAAATATTGGGTGGAGTCCCTCACCTCTAACGTTGTGTGTGAAGGGGAGGAGGAGGGAGGATGAGAATATGTGTTAAAGGGAGTGGGGAAGGTAGGGAAAAATTACAGGTGATGGAATAACACATAATTGGCAATGAGGTTGAGGGTGGGGGACTGGGGGAGGTTATAGGAAAGTGACCTGCGTATAAACTAAAGGCTTGGATTTAAGAATATTTGGCAGGTCGAGGTACAGGTAGCTGGGGATAGTGGACAGGTTTTAAAATAAGCGTCACTCGCTGCAGGAACAAATTTAGGAGAAATGTTGGGCGGATAATTTTGTGCTCAAATACTGATTGAATGCGACATTTACAAATTAAAAAAACGAAATTCCGAGAGTAAAAGAATTAATTTAAAACGGATGTCTTGTAGTGTCTTGTGAATCGAATTAAGCATAATCGCTTTGAAAATGTCAGTTTTTTTTTCGTATGTGTGTCCAGTATGTCTTGTAAGATTCTGTGTGCTGGTATAATTGTACTACATTTATAGAAAATGTGTTAATCACTTTCTTGTATATTTGCCTGGCACATCTTGCATCGTGATTTTCGTTTTAATATGTGTGCTGCTCTTTCTGTGATTGGTGTCATGTTATATAAAAATCGATAAGTGACTTCTCTGGCTTTTGGTGCAATGCTTTTGTTGTGAAGATCGGTGAAAATCTCAGTGTAATCTGTTATAAAGTAACTGTAACCTCTTTTAATTCTTAGGTGTAAAGGTGGTGCTTGTAACCTGATTAATTGTTTGTAAATTTTGTTTGTTTTCTGGTTAACTAAAGTTTCGTGTCCTCTGATGGCTTGTATGCATGTCTTGTAAAAGTGTGGTAGTGTACCGTTATAGTATGGGACATTGTTCTTTAGTGGCCTCAGTCTAGCAAGTCTAACCCCTACGTAGTAATGGGCTAATGTGTGTCGTTCTGGGTCTCTTATTATATTTCCTACATGTCTGATTCGAAGTGCCTTTATTTTTGTCCCTATATCCTGGAGGGCAACTCCCCCGAATCTTTTCTCTTGCATGAGTGTTTGATGTTTAATACTAAAAAAAGTGTGCCCCAAAACAAACCGCATAATCTCCTTGTTTATCTCTGTCACCGTATGTTGTGGAGGGTCAAAGACTGTAGCAATGTAAATTGTTTTTGGAATAATAAAACAGTTCACTATTGTACTTCTGGAAAAAATGGTTGTATTTTTGTATTTGTAGCGGTGAAGCGTGTCTGTGGTATATGCGACTACGTTCGGCCATGTGACTTTGTGTGTGCGGTTCGGGTGAGATGGGAAGTATATACCGTACAGTTTCATGTTTGTTGTAGACGTTATATCAAAGGGAAAATCTGCTTTGTTTTTCCGTCTGCCTATACCCATAATTGTAGACTTTTGGACGTTTAATTTTGACCCACTACCTTTAACAAAAAGCGTGAAAGTGTCTAGAATATTTTGTATAGACGTATCATTGGGGGGAAAGAAGGTAGTATCGTCTGGGTAAGCAAGTAACTTTTGTTTCCCTTTACCTTGAATAAAAGTGCCTCTGATGTTACTGTCTTGTCTAATTTTCTCTAGCAGTGGTTCTAGGGCGAGTACATAGAGTAGAGGAGAAAGGGGACATCCCTGCCTAACAGATCTTGTCATCACAAAGGCCCCAGTAAATGAATGATTTACCAAAACCTTGCTTTCAGGTTTTGTTTATATAATTTCAATCCACTTTCTAAAGTATTCGCCAATGTTGCAGTGTAGTAACGTTTTATGGAGGTTTGAGTTAGATATTCTGTCAAAGGCTTTTCCTGGTCTAGCGATAGGATTGACGACTGGCAATCCTTTTGATGTGTGTAGGTGATTATGTCTCTTATGAAGTGTGCGTGCTGATGAATGTTTCTGTGCTGGACACTACACTGTTGGTCTTCGTGTATGTGTGTAGCCATGAACGGTTTGAGTTTGCTTGTTAGGGTTTGGGCTAAAATTTTATAGTCGGTGTTGAGGAGTGATATTGGTCTGTAGTTTTAAAGCTTTGTTTTGTCCGGATCGTCCTTAGGGATTAGAGTGATGTATGACAGGTTGAAACTAGATAGAAATTCCTTTTTCGCGAAAAATTCTGAATATACCCTTAGTAGGAGAATGCCTAACATGGCGAAGAAATGTTGGTAGAATTCAGCTGTGAGTCCATCTGGTCCTGGTGACTTGCCTTTTTGCATTTCGTTTACTGCGTATGTTATGTTTTCTAGGGTCAAATCAAGAAATTGTTTATCTTTGTTGCTCAGTTTCTCAGTGTATTGCATAAAAGTGTCTTGTATATGTGGTTGTATTCCTTCTTCTGTGTAAAGATTTCTATAGTAGTCCTGAAAGGCTTTTGCTATATGTTGTGCCTGCGTTTGTATGTCTCCATGTGAGTCAACTATTTGGCTTATTTGCTTGCTTCGCTGTATATTTTGTTCTATTGCCATGTGTTGTTTGCTGTGTATCTCTTGTGTGATTGTGTTCAATTTAGTCCGTAACAGGGCACCTCTTAATCTATGGCGTTGATATTGTTCTAGTTCTTCCTGCAATGTAATGATATGAGGTGCTGTTTTATCAATTAGAGTTGCGAGTTTGATGGCTTGTTCTATTATCTTTTCCTGTCCTAATTTGTCTCTATGAATCTTGGTTGCCATTTTTTGTGTTCTCTCGCGTATAGTATTCTTTAATAGCTCCCAGTGTTGTTATATGTTTTCAGTGGGTAAATCTGTAGTAAGTTTCATAAAGTTCTCGAAACAAATCCTGCAATTAAAGGAAATGTAAATTTACTATCATTATAAGTGGCAGAAGATATAAGTGTTCACTTATTTAACTTGCGCATTAAACTCCATATTATTTAAAGTATTTTAATTCTAAACATAGTAAACGCACGTTTTTCTAACAACTTAACAAGCGTACTAATAAAAATAAGAGATTCTTTTGTGCCTTACATAAATTTGTATAATGAATTGATAAAAAGAAACAAAAAAGGGAAATCTGTTACTTAATTTGATATTTTATTAAGCGTTGAATTGTTCCCCTTTGAAAGTAAAAATTGGATGCCTTCCCCTAACTTCTTAACTGTGCTTTATCACATGGTTAAGAACTTTTTTTTTCCACTTATTTCCGAGATTAGACATGACGTCAAAACCTGACAAGAGGTGTGATTTCTCGGTTATAAGTCAGGGTATATTGTGTACAATTTTATAACATTTTGACCGCTGTAGTGTTATCTATGTCCTTTTTTTTTTTACATTTAGCGGGGGGGGGGGGGGGGGGGGGTCACGTTTATTAGCCATGAAAAGGTTTATTTCTGTGAAGGACTGCTAGCTGGATGTTTGGCCGTCACGTCATAAGTTTATTCAAGTGTTGCTGCTTATTCAATCCATATACTTATTTATTTATGTTTTCTAAGTGTAATGATTTTACATCTAAATCTATTATTGCTAGTGTGCCGACGTGTCGTTAAAAGTACTTCTAGCTGAAATGAAGATCCATGTGTTGTTTGTTTCCTTTTGTGTCTACCGATAGTGTGGTCTTCCTTAACTCCAGCTGATTTATGACGTAATCAATGACAATTTGACGTATGGTTTCTAAAATAGCAATAGGTAATTTTTCTATTGGATTGTCTATTGTTTGACTGTGTTGATTTATTTCCTATGTCAGTGATAAACTGTCTAACTTTTTCTACGCTTTTGGCTCGTTGTTTATGGAATGTCTACTTTCTGTTTCTACCCGTAGTTATATAACTGTAATCTCTGTAGTCAGTAGTCGGAGTTGGGATTTGATGTGTAGTGTCTGTTTACATGACAGCGTATTTGTAGTCAAACTATTTATTGTCTTACTTAATGGTTTCAACAATCATTCTCATACCGCAATGGCTTACTTACTTACTTAGTCGGTCATCTTCTACCGTGAGGAAGAAATGGCATATATTAATAATTTTAAAAAAAAACCTATGTGACAGCGTTGTAATTCTGCTCCAGTCAGACCATCTGTAGTTCTGTCAGTATTACAAATCTGTCCTAGTTAACCTGTTTATAGTTCTGTCAACATTACAAATATATCACAGTCAGCACATCTGTAATTCTGTCAGTATTGCAAATGTGTCCTAGTTAACCTGTCTATAGTTCTGTCAACATTACAACTGTCAACATTACAAATATATCACAGTCAGCCTATCTGTAGTTCTGTCAGTATTACAAATATGTCCTACTTAACCTGCCTATAGTTCTGTTAACATTACAAAACTGTACCAGTCAGCCCATCTGTAGTTCTGTCAACATTACACATATGTCCAAGCCAGCCCGCATGTCAACATTACAGATATGTCCCAGTCAGCCCATCAGTAGTTCTGTGAATATTACAAATATTACCCAGTCAGGGCATATGTAGTACGGTCAACATTACAAATATGTCCCAGTCAACCCTTCTGTAGTTCTGTAAACATCACAAATATGTCCCAGTCTGTAGTTCTGTCAACATTGCACATCTTTCTCAGTCAGCTCATCTGTAGTTCTGTCAGTATTACACATATGTCCACGTTAACTTGTCTATAGTTCTGTCGACATTACAAACATGTCCCAGTTAGCTACTCTATAGTTCAGTCAACATTAGTGTCTATGACTTCTAGTACGTTTGTGAGTTGTGTCTATGAGTCTATTAAGATTGTAAGTAGTGGCTATGGGTCCTTTACGTTTGAAAGTAGAGGCTATGAGTCTGCTACGTTCGTGATTGTTATCTATAATAAAATTAAGGGGCCTGCTACAAAAAATAGTAGCATACACCTTTAAAAAAAATGTACTTCTCAAAAACCATGATTCCTTTCATATGGTAGATTTCCACACCACAATGTTCTGTCAGCGGTGAAAAGCGCTCGTCATCAATCACTTGAACAGACTATGCTACAAAACATCCTCGACAAACGTGTCTACGTCCAGTGTTGTTATACAGACACACAGTCATAAATATTACAAAAAGAAACAGCCATCACAAATGAATACAACCTTATCTACGTTTGTTTGAATGTACACTATTATTTACGTGCTTTTCATAATTTATAGAAGAGTCTTTAAATTACCAAGAGATTTTTTGAGCCCGCTAGCTGCTAAATCCAATGCTTCAAAGATGAGGTGCCGTTTTAACAAGTTTATTGTCAACCTTCATGATCTACAGTAGAACGTGACCCACATTATAAACCTGGAACAATGGTTATTCCGATGGCAATGCCTTACACAAATATATTATTATTTTTAAAAATTTACATTTTCACAAGGTCTATAGGAACTGGAGTGAATGGTATTTCTCCATGGAAAAACTCCATGTCTAAAATATTCACCGTTAGTTTAAAATACAGACGGGGAAATTAAATATCTCAGACATACATATCTTAACGTGGTATTTTAGGACTGTGTAGACCTCTGCATTTTTAGTATATCTAAGCATGCTAATCATTACCCGAGGGTGTGGTCATCTTGTCTTCACTGGATTTTAGTGGCATCGACATCAGACAGCTCAACTTTCGAGTTCTTTCATTTTAATGTATTTACTTAGCTGTCATTTCATTTCTCCTCTGGTTTTGTTCGTTTATCTCTGACGAAGGCCTTCTGGTCGTTACGCAAGCGGTTCTCTTTGTCCTAGTAAGAGCCACTACTTATTGCTGTTTTTTTAACCCCTGTGTAGGATTCGGGACCCGACGTCGCACCTAATTAATAGATGTGGACTCGAACCCACACCAACTCATATCCAGGTGCAGTGATCACCCCAACGTCCCACCTACAATAGATGTGGACACGAACACACACCCTCTCATATCCATGTGCAAGTGATCGCCGCGGTAGCTACTGTCTTGTAGTAAGCTTTCAGCATATGGCCTCTCCTGCACATACGTGTCCATAGCAACACCGTCACGTGGTGACACCGTTATCACAGAGTTTGCTATGGGGGCGGCCGAGTGCCTGGCGGTATAACTGGGTCGGGAGTTGTTTGGGACCCCTCCTAAGGTGCAGGCACAATACCCACCGGCGAGTGTACCATGTTCTGGCCAACACCAACACAAACCTCACTCATGGGTTAAATGCTATATTCTCCCGTCTCCACTTGCCCACTAAACTTTCTCTGTCCAAACTATCCACGATAAACCCCACCAAAGATCCCGAAGTGGTGATGGTAAAACATAGGTCTTTACCTAGAAGGGATACGGGCCCCTGCACTATGTCCCAGCTGCAGCGAGAGTGCCATTCGACCTGACATTGCACCCATAGTCAGAATTTGTCCGATTCCTGAGATACGGGAAGCGAAGCCACTAAAACTAAATGGAAATTTAGAACCGCGGTGCTGGGAAAATCGTGAAGGCTCAGGATACAGGACATAATATAGCCATAGCAAAAGCTCAGCAAATAAATAAAGAAATGAGGCCTCCATAATGAGCGCATGTGACTAGCGAGGAATGGATCTCTATGAACCCCACCTGAACCCCCAAAGCGAAGTGATCTCTAGAGCTAAAGAGGTGAGTTGCTAAACAGATCAGCCCAACATTCATGGAGAAAGACATACCCATTGCACTATTTGGGAGTGAGATGACTGCAGCAAACACTCAATACCTCCAATGATAGTCAAACAACATATTCTATACGAGCTCGGGCGTCGCCTCGGTTACAAAAGGCCGCGCGCAACAGTTAAACCCCCTGCAACGTGCGAACAATCAGCAAAAGGGAACCCTAAACTCTTACAGCTAAATATAGCTGGTCTACAAAACAAGACTATCGAGCTTACAAAAATTCTACACTGACATCAAGTACATGTAGCCTGTCGCGAATTGACAGTAAATTTGAATTTTCCAATCCGTCTCAGCCCCTCTCCTGGCCTTACTATTTAATTGTTTCTATTCTTACCAGCAACATGAACTTTAAATATTGTTTAAATTAATCTATCGCGGCCGTAGGCTTATTATTTTTTGTCCGCTCAGACCCCCACCCTCCCCCACCCACTCCCCCTACCCAAGGCGAGTCTGGCTTTTGATTTTGATTCTGGCCCTCATTATAAATTCATTGCTTGGTCCTCAGTAGCCAGCGCTCGCCAGCAGACGATAACATTACATAAGACACACCTGCTTGCATGTTTGTAGGACGCCAACAGACGATAACATTACATAAGACACACCTGCTTGCATGTTTGTAGGACGCCAGCAGACGATAACATTACATAAGACACACCTGCTTGCATGTTTGTAGGATGCCAGTAGCGGGGAATGTCCTCACACCTAATTGGGTTGTCACGGATTGCCTCCCCCTGCTTTGCAGTGGTGGTCCCACAGTGAACAAAACTCAAGAGTATCTAATACTGGCTTGCAAGGTTATCTACTCTTGGCAGAGATGAAGATAGAAGATTAATTACACTTCTACCTTAAGGGAGATTTCATAAGATATTTCCAGAAGTCACGAACAATGTTGCATTGAACAATTGTTAACGCATTATATCTGGGATGTCGTATTGTGTGAAAGATTTAAACAATGGTTTAGCCCGTTAAGCCCCCAGTTGATGTAATCCAACGAATGCCTTCTTATAAGTAATGGATCTATATATATATATATATATATATATATATATATATATATATATATATATATATATATATATATATATATATATCTATATATATATGCAATTATTAAATAATATTGCTCATGCGTTTGCTTTCATACTGCTAATGACTGAATAAACAATTATTTGTTTAGTTTAAAATACCATACAGCAAATTTAATAGTCAATTAGTTCAACAAGTTAAAATAAGGATTTAATGGGTGTGAAAGATAAATTTAATTTTTCCTCACAGAGATTGGATCGGGGCGCTATCGATGTCCGTGTTTTGCTGTTGCCTGTGACCAAAAAAAACACAACAACTTTACTCCAGATAAGTCCTGCAGCTGTGGTTCATCAATTATGTGATGACGGAAGCCTTCTCCACACTCTCTTCCACTGTAGGAGGTTAAGGTGGCTGCTTTTCATTCACAACAGCGGCGTGAATACCACAAATCGTCTGATTGCTTGTAACTACGAACTTTAGACAAATAGAAAGAAACAAATGCCTGCTAAGTACATTTGTTCGCCGAAAACTAACAGGTCCATTGTCATGCGCTCCACCTACCAATGTTACTCTCAGCAGAATTTGATTTCCGAGCACACAGTGTAACTCAGGGAATTTGATGAAACTTCACCAATATCCTTCTGTGTGTTATCTAGGAAATTGCGTCTCTAGTGCGTGAATAATGATTTGCCTGAATTATAATTAAAAAGGGTACATAAATCTCACAAGATAATATGTTACACCTTAGGCACATGTGATGTAATCATCTTTTATTACTCATCATTACTCCCGTCGGAGTCTGGGGTTGCTCTGCTGTCGGGTTTCCCGCACGACTAGTCAGAAACAATCACCAGCTCTTGCAGTAATGGTTCATGCATATACTATTTTCATATGTTGAGGTTGCCAGCCTTGTATATAACCACTTAGCAAGAAACCTGTAGAATTTACATTAATAAATAAATTGATAACACTTACCCCAAAATTTTGGGAATACACGATCTCCTTGCACAGATTTTAGGATGGGCACAGCTCTGTATTAGAAGCTTCGAAATCACTGAGGTCTGGAAATTAGAGTAAATTCCTCTGACGGCGGGTGTTCTGCGAAATGCTGGCCTGGGAAACCTTTTGTTTAATTGCTCTATGACTTGGTGTGGGAAATTAGAGTTAATTCCTCTGACGAAGGATGTTTGTGAATTCAACTGGGCCTGGGAAAACTTTAGTTAAATTCCTCTATGACTTTTGATCAAATTCCTAAGATTCCAGTCTTGTTAATTAAAGTCCTGGCCCTTTTAAGTTTCCAGTCTTGTATTAAAAATGAAGGTTTACTTGTGAATTTCATAGTTGCCCAAATACTCGATCTGTTACTTATAGTTGTGGAATTTCTAAATCCAATGTTTCCTTTTTCTTTCTGGCTTTTATGAATCGCTGATATGACTTGATCACTGCAGTATCTCTGTGTGATCTGTGTCTGTGTTTTCTTCACACTGTATTCTCAGTTCTTAGTGCAAATCACAGATTGCACTTCCGACTAGTGTGCCAATAAAATACGTTGTATATTTCAGCTCCTCAAAATGAACCAATCCAATCGAATCTCGTTCAGCACTACGTGGGTAGGGGCGTTTTTTCAAATTCGAAAAATACACTTACATGTTTCACATTAAATTTAATATCCACGAGTGACTTCTTACAGTGATGTCATATCGTTGCGTAAGACTTCCGACTGTACCTATCTGCCTCTCACCATATTGTGACCATGTGTTCCTGGAGTAACGTCTACAAATCTTGAGTTTCCAGACAGATATCTGAGATAATTACACACAGGGATGGTCTAAGCGGAAAAAAAGTTAGGCATTACCACCTGTGTTTCGCTAGATGGATCGCCGCCAGATTAGCCACACAATATGGGGTTCTATTCATAGACCATGCACAATGCAAACTTGAATAAACAATCACAATCGCTTTGAAAAGATGTTCAGCCTGATAATACGTGATAAAATATTATCGCTGCCCGAGTCAATAAACCTGGCATAACACAAACAGTCGAGGAGTGAAGTGTTCGAGAATTTACTAGATCCAGCATAGAGAGTAAATAATGTTGCAAAAAATATGCCATATAATAATGACAGGGGAGAGAACAATATGAAAATATCACTGGACCCGAGGTTTAAACCGAATGAGACACAGGCAGTTGTGGGCATAAGACTCGATTCGTGGGTTAAATTAACGATAATTTCGATTAAAAACGATTAACTTCGAAAAGAAAATGTCAATAAATGTTATATATGACGAAACTAAATACACTACTTATAGTCTCTAAAGTTCCAAAGTTTTTCCTCAATTTCACAAAGTAGACTGTACTGAGCATGCATACACTAGATGTGAACCAACCAAGAATGAGAAGTCAGTGATCGACTATGCCATTGTTCGGAGAAGCTCATTCAGATATGTCCGAGATGCAAGAGTCTGGAGGGGGCCAGAGATTGGAAGTGATCACTACCTGCTAACAATCAAACGAACAACTGAAAGAGTTGCTCAGCCTAGGAACTGCCCAACATCACGCAAGAAACAAAGTAAACGAACAGGAGAAATGAGCATTAGGACCTACAAGCTGAGAGAGCCAGAAATTAAGACCAGATATCAGGGGCTTATTGCTACAGCAGTGAGCAATACAGAAGAACGACCTGATGACTTGGAAACCCTCTGGAATAAATTCAAGGATATCATAAAGACAGCTGCTGCAGAAGCATGCGGTGAAGTCCGACTTGGGAACCAGAGAAAGAGGACACCTTGGTGGACAGAGGAAGTCAAAGAGAAAATAAGAGAGAAGAAAATGGCATGGAAACAATACTTAGGAGCTAAAAACACAACAGGACAAATGGAAAAATATAGAGAATATGTGACACTCAGAACAGAAGCAAAGAACAAAGTGCTAGCAGCAAAACAGAAGTCCTGGGAAGAATTTGGAGAAAAGCTAGAAAAAGATGCACAAGAAAACCAGAAATTGTTCTATAAGACCCTAAAGAACATGAGGAAAGAAAAACAATGCCCTCTCAAATTTATAAAGGACAAGCAAGGCAAATTGCTTACTGCCCCGAAGGAAGTAATGGAAAGATGGAAAGAATATTTCTCAGAACTCCTGGATGGTGAGCATGATGAAGCATCAGAAATGATAACCACTGACACAGAAGAGGAAACCAATGATGGTGAAGATGACATAAAGATGGAAGAACTGAGGGCAGCACTAGAGAAAATCAAGATGGGCAAAGCAGCAGGGCATGATGGTATAACACCAGAAATGGTTAAGTACATGGGAGCATCAGGCGACCTATTACTCTTAAAGGTCCTACAGGCAGCATGGTGCAACAAGACCATACCAAAGGATTGGGAGATTGCCATCATAACACCAATTTTCAAAAAGGGTGACAATCGACAGTGTGGAAACCATAGAGGCATATCCCTTCTCAGTGTCCCTGGTAAAATCTACTCTAGAATCCTAGAGCAGAGACTCCGACGCCTAGCTGAGCCACAATTGGATGAGGTCCAGTGCGGATTCCGAGCAAACCGAAGTACTCAAGACCTAATCTTCACACTCAGACAGCTGAGTGAAAAGGCCCTTGAGTATAAGAGTGAGATCCATCTTTGTTTCATAGATCTGGAAAAGGCGTTTGACAGGGTCCCCTGGAGCAAACTTTGGGACTGTTTGGCAAGGAAGAATATTCCAGCACCTCTGATTCATGCTATACAGAGCTTCTACAAGTCTTGCAGAAATTATGTGAGGACAGCAAACCATAAGTCAGAAGAGTTCAGGACCACCACTGGTGTAAGACAAGGTGATATCCTATCACCTTACCTCTTCATACTCCTTATGGACGATGTCATCAAGGCATGTAAGGAGAGAACAAGAAAGTATTCAGTGGGGTACTGGAAGATGAGACAGGTCTATATTTCGGAGCTGGCATTTGCTGATGATGTTGCCCTGATTGCTAAATCAGAGGCACATCTCCAATCCAACCTGCAAGTCTGGAAGGAAGAGCTGGAGAAGAGAGGGATGGTCATAAGCAGCTCTAAAACAAAATCCATGGTGATATCACGAGAAGAAAGAAAACATCAGATTAAGTTGGGAGAACAGGTCCTGGAGCAGGTCGACCACTTTAAATATCTCGGAGCTATTATAGACCGAAAGGGAGGCATCAAAGAAGAGTTGGCCACTCGAAAAGCAGCGGCTGGGAGACTTTTTCAGGCCATAAATCGTGGATTCCTCAGCAAGAAAGAGGTTGGTAAGAAAACGAAGATGGCTGTATACCGCTCCACCTATGTCCCAGTCTTGACATATGGATGCGAGTCGTGGGCAATGACTACAACCCACAAAAGCCAGATCCAAACCTCAGAAATGAGGTATCTGAGGAAAGTGGTTGAAGTAACAAGAAGAGACATGGTCCGCAACCAGACGATCCGTCAAGGCCTAAAATCCCATCCGCTGCAGACCCAAATAGAACAGTCCCAACTAAGATGGTTTGGCCATGTCTGCAGAATGGGAGAAGATCGGCTACCACGACAAGCATGGGAAACAAAGAGCCAGGGATCCAGACCTCCAGGACGACCCAGAGTCCGCTGGGAGGACAACATTAGACAATCTTTGAAGGACCGAGGACTAGAATGGAACCAGGCCAGGAAGAAGACAGCTGATAGAATGGTCTGGCGCTCTCTCTTCCAAACCTCTACACCTCACGGTAGAAGGGGAACGACTAAGTAAGTAAGTAAGACTGTACTGTGTATGACAGTTTATATGCGAGTGAGTCCGTATTTCATTAACTCTTTCAGTCCCAAGCAAAACGTGGGTTAGGCCCATGCAAAAATGGCCACCTCAGTGCATTTTTATTGTTAGAAAATAATTACTTAACACAGTACTCGTTGTGTCTTTCATGGCAAAAGTCCAAAATGGATGGCTATACTTTAAAAAAATAGCGTTTTTGAGTTGTCAAAATTAGAAAACAGCCCTAGAAAGGATCAAGAGATACGAAAGCCAGTATGCTGTTGATCGGGCCAAATGTGTCTAGAAGGAAGTACGGTATACTGACTCTTGGGACTTAAAGAGTTAATGTGGATGCACCGGAACCTCTGCATATGCTGTATAGTATCGTAAATGACTACTACTCGGAATAATGTCAATATTTTAGTCTATCCATGTCATATGTTCATAGAAACCATGGGCCAGTAAGTCAACCATTGAAATGTCCACTGCCGTAGAGTAACCAATAAGAGGAAACAGCTATACGAGTTTAGTATTTATATCTAGTATGTCAATCTGTATATCTTTTCCAATTTTTGTGAATAACTGTGAACGAGATGACATTTAATCAGGATATTCAGTATAGTCTCAGTTATTGTCATCAGACCACCGGGACAGCAGATCCGCTAGCCAATTGTCGGATCCACGAATTGGTTTGATATCAAAGTGGAATTCTTGTAATAAAAGGAACCAGCGGTGTAGTCTTGGGTTGTTGTACGTCTTGGTTTTAAGTGCTGTCAATGGCACATGATCTGTTTGGAGTATAAACTTGCAACCGAGTAGATATTTGGACAGCTTTGAAATAGACCAAACAATGGCGAGCAATTCACGCTCACCAGCTGCGTAACGTTGTTTTGCTAAAAGAAGCTTCCTGCTGATATAAACACATGGGTGAAGCCTGTCGTCCCATCGTTGCATCAAACAGCCACCTATGCCCGTGCCCGAAGCGTCTGTTCTGAGAAAGAAAATTGTTCGAGCATCAGGAATCGTTAAAATAAGATGCTTTGAGAATGCAGACTTTCTTATTTTCAATGAACGATTTGCATTGTCTGACCATTGGACTTTCAATGGTGTACCATTGCACGTCAAGGCAGACAATGGTAAAGATAGAAATGTAAAGTGCTCAAGGAATTAATGATACTGACTGAACAGCAAAAATAGTAAAGTAAAAGACGATGTAAGTCCAAACGTATAGGATAGTAATAGATAAGAAATGCAATAGAATGTAGAAGAGTAAAGAAGTGTAGTTAATAGAACTATTGTAGCAACAGATGTAGTGCTAAACATCTGAACTAGAAAAGTAATGCACACGAGAACGCAACTAATAAAGTGTGTGGTTTAGAGTAATCAATGTAATGTCAAAGATGACCATGTAATCGAACATCGAGTATATGGCCAGCATATGATGACATATGCATGAGCTTAACAGCTCTGTTGGCATCTGATGTAGAGCGGAAACGAATAAATGCCACAGTAGTGGAAGAATTGCCACTATGTGCGACATTGATGTGTTGAACATGTCCAGCATAGAGAAAAAATTGCATGTTTGTAGGACGCCAACAGACGATAACATTACATAAGACACACCTGCTTGCATGTTTGTAGCACGCCAGCAGACGATAACATTACATAAGACACACCTGCTTGCATGTTTGTAGGATGCCAGTAGCGGGGAATGTCCTCACACCTAATTGGGTTGTCACGGATTGCCTCCCCCTGCTTTGCAGTGGTGGTCCCACAGTGAACAAAACTCAAGAGTATCTAATACTGGCTTGCAAGGTTATCTACTCTTGGCAGAGATGAAGATAGAAGATTAATTACACTTCTACCTTAAGGGAGATTTCATAAGATATTTCCAGAAGTCACGAACAATGTTGCATTGAACAATTGTTAACGCATTATATCTGGGATGTCGTATTGTGTGAAAGATTTAAGCAATGGTTTAGCCCGTTAAGCCCCCAGTTGATGTAATCCAACGAATGCCTTCTTATAAGTAATGGATCTATATATATATATATATATATATATATATATATATATATATATATATATATATATATATATATATATATATATATATGCAATTATTAAATAATATTGCTCATGCGTTTGCTTTCATACTGCTAATGACTGAATAAACAATTATTTGTTTAGTTTAAAATACCATACAGCAAATTTAATAGTCAATTAGTTCAACAAGTTAAAATAAGGATTTAATGGGTGTGAAAGATAAATTTAATTTTTCCTCACAGAGATTGGATCGGGGCGCTATCGATGTCCGTGTTTTGCTGTTGCCTGTGACCAAAAAAAAAAACACAACAACTTTACTCCAGATAAGTCCTGCAGCTGTGGTTCATCAATTATGTGATGACGGAAGCCTTCTCCACACTCTCTTCCACTGTAGGAGGTTAAGGTGGCTGCTTTTCATTCACAACAGCGGCGTGAATACCACAAATCGTCTGATTGCTTGTAACTACGAACTTTAGACAAATAGAAAGAAACAAATGCCTGCTAAGTACATTTGTTCGCCGAAAACTAACAGGCCCATTGTCATGCGCTCCACCTACCAATGTTACTCTCAGCAGAATTTGATTTCCGAGCACACAGTGTAACTCAGGGAATTTGATGAAACTTCACCAATATCCTTCTGTGTGTTATCTAGGAAATTGCGTCTCTAGTGCGTGAATAATGATTTGCCTGAATTACAATTAAAAAGGGTACATAAATCTCACAAGATAATATGTTACACCTTAGGCACATGTGATGTAATCATCTTTTATTACTCATCATTACTCCCGTCGGAGTCTGGGGTTGCTCTGCTGTCGGGTTTCCCGCACGACTAGTCAGAAACAATCACCAGCTCTTGCAGTAATGGTTCATGCATATACTATTTTCATATGTTGAGGTTGCCAGCCTTGTATATAACCACTTAGCAAGAAACCTGTAGTATTTACATTAATAAATAAATTGATAACACTTACCCCAAAATTTTGGGAATACACGATCTCCTTGCACAGATTTTAGGATGGGCACAGCTCTGTATTAGAAGCTTCGAAATCACTGAGGTCTGGAAATTAGAGTAAATTCCTCTGACGGCGGGTGTTCTGCGAAATGCTGGCCTGGGAAACCTTTTGTTTAATTGCTCTATGACTTGGTGTGGGAAATTAGAGTTAATTCCTCTGACGACGGATGTTTGTGAATTCAACTGGGCCTGGGAAAACTTTAGTTAAATTCCTCTATGACTTTTGATCAAATTCCTAAGATTCCAGTCTTGTTAATTAAAGTCCTGGCCCTTTTAAGTTTCCAGTCTTGTATTAAAAATGCAGGTTTACTTGTGAATTTCATAGTTGCCCAAATACTCGATCTGTTACTTATAGTTGTGGAATTTCTAAATCCAATGTTTCCTTTTTCTTTCTGGCTTTTAGGAGTCGCTGATATGACTTGTGCACTGCAGTATCTCTGTGTGATCTGTGTCTGTGTTTTCTTCACACTGTATTCTCAGTTCTTAGTGCAAATCACAGATTGCACTTCCGACTAGTGTGCCAATAAAATACGTTGTATATTTCAGCTCCTAAAAATGAACCAATCCAATCGAATCTCGTTCAGCACTACGTGGGTAGGGGTGTTTTTTCAAATTCGAAAAATACCCTTACATGTTTCACATTAAATTTAATATCCACGCGTGACTTCTTACAGTGATGTCATATCGTTGCGTAAGACTTCCGACTGTACCTATCTGCCTCTCACCATATTGTGACCATGTGTTCCTGGAGTAACGTCTACAAATCTTGAGTTTCCAGACAGATATCTGAGATAATTACACACAGGGATGGTCTAAGCGGAAAAAAAGTTAGGCATTACCACCTGTGTTTCGCTAGATGGATCGCCGCCAGATTAGCCACACAATATGGGGTTCTATTCATAGACCGTGCACAATGCAAACTTAAATAAACAATCACAATCGCTTTGAAAAGATGGTCAGCCTGATAATACGTGATAAAATATTATCGCTGCCCGAGTCAATAAACCTGGCGTAACACAAACAGTCGAGGAGTGAAGTGTTCGAGAATTTACTAGATCCAGCATAGAGAGTAAATAATGTTGCAAAAAATATGCCATATAATAATGACAGGGGAGAGAACAATATGAAAATATCACTGGACCCGAGGTTTAAACCGAATGAGACACAGGCAGTTGTGAGCATAAGACTCGATTCGTGGGTTAAATTAATGATAATTTCGATTAAAAACGATTAACTTCGAAAAGAAAATGTCAATAAATGTTATATATGACGAAACTAAATACACTACTTATAGTCTCTAAAGTTCCAAAGTTTTTCCTCAATTTCACAAAGTAGACTGTACTGTGTATCACAGTTTATATGCGAGTGAGTCCGTATTTCATTAACTCTTTCAGTCCCAAGCAAAACGTGGGTTAGGCCCAAGCAAAAATGGCCACCTCAGTGCATTTTTATTGTTAGAAAATAATTACTTAACACAGTACTCGTTGTGTCTTTCATGGCAAAAGTCCAAAATGGATGGCTATACTTTAAAAAAATAGCGTTTTTGAGTTGTCAAAATTAGAAAACAGCCCTAGAAAGGATCAAGAGATACGAAAGCCAGTATACTGTTGATCGGGCCAAATGTGTCTAGAAGGAAGTACGGTATACTGACTCTTGGGACTTAAAGAGTTAATGTGGATGCACCGGAACCTCTGCATATGCTGTATAGTATCGTAAATGACTACTACTCGGAATAATGTCAATATTTTAGTCTATCCATGTCATATGTTCATAGAAACCATGGGCCAGTAAGTCAACCATTGAAATGTCCACTGCCGTAGAGTAACCAATAAGAGGAAACAGCTATACGAGTTTAGTATTTATATCTAGTATGTCAATCTGTATATCTTTTCCAATTTTTGTGAATAACTGTGAACGAGATGACATTTAATCAGGATATTCAGTATAGTCTCAGTTATTGTCATCAGACCACCGGGACAGCAGATCCGCTAGCCAATTGTCGGATCCACGAATTGGTGTGATATCAAAGTGGAATTCTTGTAATAAAAGGAACCAGCGGTGTAGTCTTGGGTTGTTGTACGTCTTGGTTTTAAGTGCTGTCAATGGCACATGATCTGTTTGGAGTATAAACTTGCAACCGAGGAGATATTTGGACAGCTTTGAAATAGACCAAACAATGGCGAGCAATTCACGCTCACCAGCTGCGTAACGTTGTTTTGCTAAAAGAAGCTTCCTGCTGATATAAACACATGGGTGAAGCCTGTCGTCCCATCGTTGCATCAAACAGCCACCTATGCCCGTGCCCGAAGCGTCTGTTCTGAGAAAGAAAATTTTTCGAGCATCAGGAATCGTTAAAATAAGATGCTTTGAGAATGCAGACTTTCTTATTTTCAATGAACAATTTGCATTGTCTGACCATTGGCCTTTCAATGTTGTACCATTGCACGTCAAGGCAGACAATGGTAAAGATAGAAATGTAAAGTGCTCAAGGAATTAATGATTCTGACTGAACAGCAAAAATAGTAAAGTAAAAGACGATGTAAGTCCAAACGTATAGGATAGTAATAGATAAGAAATGCAATAGAATGTAGAAGAGTAAAGAAGTGTAGTTAATAGAACTATTGTAGCAACAGATGTAGTGCTAAACATCTGAACTAGAAAAGTAATGCACACGAGAACGCAACTAATAAAGTGTGTGGTTTAGAGTAATCAATGTAATGTCAAAGATGACCATGTAATCGAACATCGAGTATATGGCCAGCATATGATGACATATGCATGAGCTTAACAGCTCTGTTGGCATCTGATGTAGAGCGGAAACGAATAAATGCCACAGTAGTGGAAGAATTGCCACTATGTGCGACATTGACGTGTTGAACATGTCCAGCATAGAGAAAAAATTTTCTGAGCGACCACCATTTGGCGCCAGAAGGAACATTACGGACCATAATAGTACGTTCAGTATTTCTCTCAACAAAATATGGAGATGATCGACGATGAGAATGTCGAATGGTACTGTATGAAGTTGGTGTACAACTAATGTGTGTATCAAGGACACGTTTCTGTGGATGTACCCGAAACCTTTGCTCGTATTGGGTGCTGGTGAGTCCATTTTTTTAAATGTTTGTTTGGGAACTTTCCCTAGCACCAGCCACATTTCCCACTATAAGATCAATTGGTGGTTCAGGCAACAAGCATACTTCAGCTTGGCCTGATAATAATGGTGAACGTAACGATACAGTCGCTGTTGGGTATAACTCAATATTTCCCCCAAACGTAATACACTTCATGTAACGCCCAGTAAGAGCGGTGTCGTCAACTAAAGAACGACGTAGGCCAATCGTTGTGCATCCTGTGTCCCGAATAGAAGAGACGGATTGGCCAGTCACCAACCCATGCTGCACATCCAATTTACCAGTAGTAGAGACTGATATTAGAGTGGGTAACGCATGACCGCAACTCAATATTACTCTACCATTTGGTTGAAATAAAGGTTTACAACCTGGACAGCTCTCATTGTTTATGGTATCTGTAACAGCGACATTGGCATGATGTGTTTCTATATTATCGTCGGTGGATGCATAGGACACACATGCATTAGCATGATCTGTATCACTCTTACTATGCTCCGCGCAAACATTAGCATGTCGCTGTTTTCTGCCGGCATGTCGTGTTTTATTTTTGTTACCAACTTTCCTGTTATTGTCTCCCACATTGTCATTTTGATCATTGTGAAACCCATTATTCTATTGTGGTCTCTCAATGGACGGTTGTCTGTAACTTCTGTGAAAGTTATCAACACCCTATCTACCATTGTGATATTCACGACACCGTTGAAGCAATTATGATACCTATTTCAACCATATGGTGAAGGTGAATGCCTTCTATGAAAGTTGTACCTTCCTTTATCTGAGGATCTAAAATCAAACCTATTTCTACCATCTGTACTCTTAGAACGCTAACGGTAGTCTCCATGGTCATGATAGGCAGCACAAACTGGTACAGAATCATCAGGCGCAAATCTCTTGATATCTCTGTCTGGATGGGCGACGACATATTGTCGACTTAATTTCTCACATTCATCAATAGTCTTTGGGCGTCTTTCCTGCAAAAAAGCTGTAAGGTCGGCACTACTTGCCGACAGAAGTTTGTCTATTAACATCAAATCAATTAACCCTTCATAAGTCTTAGGGATATCAGCTAACTCAATCCAACGATTAAGGTAAAGCTTTATAGAGGAGATAAATTCTCCAAAGTCAACTTTCTTATCAGGTAATATTTTATGAATTTTTTCCCTGAAACCTTCTTCAGTAAACTGAAATTTTCTTAAAAGAGCCTGTTTAACAATATCAAAGTCTAATCGACTTTGTTGATCTAATTGCATGAAACACTTTTGGGCATTTCCTGTTAAATGATCTGATAATAAATTGCTCCAGCGATATTTAGATATTTTCATATCGTTGGCTCTCATTTCAAATTTTTCTAATGAACTATCGATGCAATCACGAGTATCGATAAAATTAGGTAATTTAAATTTTGGCAGCCAAGAAGAATGATCATTGTATGATCCAGAGTGTTCACCAGAAGCCTGAGACTGGATTTTTGCTATTTCAAGTTCCTTGTCCAATTTATTTCGTAGAAATTCACGTTCTTTTTCTCTATCTTTCTCCTTTGCTTCTCGTTCCTGAACAGCAGCCTCCATTTTCATATTATGCTCTTTCTCCATTGCCTCCATTTTTATTTTCTCTTCTTTCTTCATTGCCTCCATTTTTAATTTCTCAATTTCTCTAAAGCTATTTCATGTTCACGATCTTTATCTTTCTGAGCCAGGTCCCTAGCTTTCAATTCATTTTCTTGTGCCCTTAGTTCACGTTCAGCTATTCTATCTAAGTGGGCTATATGTTTATCATATTTGGTTTTTGCATAATCATCTAGTTCCCTTCCTGATAAGCCCTTTCTTATACCTTCCTGTCGAAAATCTTCTAAGGATGACATGTTTGTAGGTAAATTTATCTGTTTTATGCAGTATTATTTAATCACCAATATCAATAACAATATCTATTTAAATGCAATGTCAATTAAATTCATGTAAAAGAGAAATGTTAAATAAAATGAAGATGAATAGCACAGGTTAGAGCCAAAGATGATGATGATGATTGTGTACAAATCACAGAACGTTCCACAACGAATAAAAAGAAACTAAGTATAACAAAGACATAAATGATAAAAGAAAGGAAATATGTATAAAAATATTAATAAATCAAACAAGACAGAAAATTAACGTACGAATACAGAAAGTCGTATTTAAATGCAACAATTAGACAAGATGGAGATAGTTGACAAACGTATAAACAATGACCTGTTTACATAAATAATGATGTTAAAATAAAGGACGTGATACGTAAACGAAACAACTAAACAATTAAATATATTCAATGAATTATCAAAGACTGATACTCCTCAGTGTAATCACTGGATTTCTTTGACAATACATTAAATAAAACCCTACAGATTCGTTAAAATGTCTGGATCTTCCAAAGAAGTTACAGAAATATTAAGCCCTTTTCCATCCTCCCGCAATACATATAAGTACGATAAACATATAGATATGTAATGTAATAATAAAAGATTGCGATCAGCAAAGAAAGGGTGACATTAGGGTGTCGGAATGATCAGACAAAACATCTACATTGAATACAAAACTTATCTGCAGTGACTCAAAGAAAATGTCCTTCCTAGACGTGGCCTTGGACTGTTTGATCAATCAAGGAACGATCTCACCCAGATCCTGGCATGTACAATTTACTTGCGAAGCTGGTTTAATAAATTTTTGATACTTCGTAGATATATCTTTGACGTTTTGATTGTAGATTGATGATGGTAAAGACTTATTTTGAGTAGAATCATTTGTTCACTTCTGGCAGATTTGTTTGTCGACTGTTAAAATATTTGCATATGACGTCACTCTGCTTCGTGTTGCCGGTTAAACATTTGACGGTCAAATTAATCTACTTTTGACAAAATGTTAAATTCTGGACCCCTTCTTTGTTGATAGTAGTTGTTGATTCCATGTTCTAGTATCAATTTGATTGTCCCGCACCTTGATACTTGCTTACTGTTACAAGGTTACACCTTGTCCTTGAAATCTTGATAACCGTTTTAAATTGAATATTTATTAGCAACAATGTTTCTGATTCAATCTCCCCAATAACGTGTGTATTTGAATTGCTAAATTCTTGACAGTCTTGAATATAGTGGCCTGAATATAGATTGGTTGTAGTGGCTACCGGACAAGAAGCCCCCATGAATTCCCCTCGGGTCCATCTGTTAAGAACATTTCCTTCGTTGTCTGAATGAGTGTCTAGGGTTTACTAATTTGTATAAGTATTGCCACCCACAAACTCTGGCCACAGCTTTTATGTATAATCGTTCTTCTTTTATATTCATATTCGAATATGAACTCCCTGTCATAACAATGTTACCTGTTAATATATTCAAACTCAAATTCTCAACTTTGAATCATTCCTCGAAGACTTTGGTTTCAAACGACTTTCAAATTTATTAATCACATAAAACGTTCATGAGCGACACATTGCTCTGATACAGTTTGACATCTTCATCTAACTAATCGACTCCTTTCTTCAAACTCCTATTTATAACTGAATCCAAATATCTGTCAAATTCCTCAGCTATCAAGACTAATCCCTTGGTGCTGGTATAGCATATTCATACGTTTGTCTGTTTATTTTATTCTTGAGAATCCTTCTCGATACATTATAATTTTCATTCAATGTTCATATTAATCATATTTGGTGCCTTCTTGCACACTTTCTCTTGGTCGGCCATTACATATAATTATCAACGTTTATAACTTTGAATGCCGGTTCTATTAACCTTGGCATGTCTTCGAACCTATATATTTTGGCAAATCGAGCCTATCTTACCGTACATTTCACATATCCTGCTAAAATGGGTTTGTCTCATAATGAATTACAATTCTCTCCTGATTTCTATTTCGAAATCAAAATTCTTGAACACACTTGGTGAGAAGAATTATCTACACTCAATTAGTGGACCACGCCACACAAGCCGACAGTGTGGAATCCTGTAACTATGTTCCACGTCATTCTTCACTACCCCGTATTCATAGTTAATGGCCTTATTTATTTAGTGTTTTGGTGAGGCACAACATGGTGCGGAGCGATCTCTCTAAGTTTACATTTACACAGTCGCTATGCCCCATGATGCGCACTCAACAATCAGTTATTGGTATGATGAGATTTTTCTTTATTATTTTCTTCCACGCAAGCTAAAGAGAACTTTAATAAATTTTAACCTTTTCTCAATGCGCTGTTTTTGTCTTCAAAGAAAGTCTTCAAAGTTATCTACCTTTAGAGCAAAATGCATGGGAGAATAAATGAGTTCAGTATTAAAGGTGAAAGAAAGGAAAGACAGAATGTCAGACGGGCCTGTGTGCGCAATTCTCATTCCTTTGAAAATAAAGTTTGTTCGTTCGTTCGTTCAATATTACCCTTGCCATAGATGTGAATTGAAGAATGATGCTTCAATACGAGGGAGCCTGACGGAAATTTAAGAAATCAAGTACTACGAATGATAGGATCCATGACGTGTAAACTTTCTATCTTCCCTGACCTTCTTTGAGGAGTAAGAATTGGGCTCGTTTTGATGAGCTCCCACCTGATTTAAATCGGTAAAATATTACTTCAATAGCTCTGTTATATGTATATATAGTGCTACTATATGACACGACTCCAAACAGAAATGTCGTATTTTTACATTTCAAATGTCAAACCAATAGCATACAACTTGCATATATTGGTAAGGGTATATCCCCACTGCCCTCTCATGGAAAATGCCTGCGTGACACACAAAATGTGTTGTTTACAAGTCCTTTCCCCATATAAGATATATTTCGTCTTCCGTTGGTTTCCATCCGGTTTACACTCACGACTTCATAGATCTATCACAGATACTTTCTGTCAAGATGGATCACTTATCGTAACCATCGCCTACAACAAGTCTGCCCGGAAATGATTATATCATTTACCTGCTACAAATCCCATGAGTTATCGTAAGTGTGAGAATATAATCTATCACCATATTGGTATTTACTGTGCATACAAACAACCTAGCCAGACAGAAACAATTATCAGGGATAAGACAACGGACGGTGGCCATCTCAATGTTTGTTTACGCACTAATCCTGGCGCTCCCACTCACTGTCACTATCTTCCTTTAAACACCTGTGTTTAATCTCACAAAGGATGGCCAATTAAACCCTGACATGGCATAAATTACAGAGAGAAAATATAAACAACGAGTGGCACCAAGAACTCAGTACACAAAATGTGAGCATCAATAATGTTGGAGAGAAACATGAGCGCGAGGACAAGAGAACGGACAATTCTGTCACGGTGGGGGTAGAAGAACTAAGATTGTATGACTGTCACGGTTGGGTAGAAGAACTAAGATTGTATGACTGTCACGGTGGGGTAGAAGAACTAAGATTGTATGACTGTCACGGTGGGGTAGAAGAACTAAGATTGTATGACTGTCACGGTGGGGGTAGAAGAACTAAGATTGTATGACTGTCACGTTGGGGTAGAAGAACTAAGATTGTATGACTGTCACGGTGGGGTAGAAGAAATAAGATTGTATGACTGTCACGGTGGGGTAGAAGAACTAAGATTGCATGACTGTCACGGTGGGGTAGAAGAAATAAGATTGTATGACTGTCACGGTGGGGTAGAAGAACTAAGATTGTATGACTGTCACGGTGGGGTAGAAGAAATAAGATTGTATGACTGTCACTGTGGGGGTAGAAGAACTAAGATTGTATGACTGTCACGGTGGGGTAGAAGAACTAAGATTATATGACTGTCATGGTGGGGTAGAAGAACTAAGATTGTATGACTGTCACGGTGTGGTAGAAGAACTAGGATTGTATGACTGTCACGGTGGGGTAGAAGAACTAGGATTGTATGACTTTCACGGTGGGGTAGAAAAACTAGGATTGTATGACTGTCACGGTGGGGTAGAAGAAATAATATTGTATGATTGTCACGGAGGGGTAGAAGAACTAAGATTGTATGACTGTCACGGTGTGGTAGAAGAACTAGGATTGTATGCTTGTCACGGTGGGGTAGAAGAACTAGGATTGTATGACTGGTACGGTGGGGTAGAAGAACTAGGATTGTATGACTGTCACGGTGCGGTAGAAGAATTAAGATTGTATGACTGTCACGGTGGGTAGAAGAACTAAGATTGTATGACTGTCACGGTGGGGGTAGAAGAACTAAGATTGTATGACTGTCACGGTGGAGTAGAAGAACTAAAATTGTATGCCTGTTACGGTGTGGTAGAAGAACTAGGATTGTATGACTGTCACGGTTGGGTAGAAGAACTAGGATTGTATGACTGTCACGGTGGGGTAGAATATCTAGGATTGTATGACTGTCACGGTGGGGTAGAAGAACTAGGATTGTATGAATGTCACGGTGGGGTAGAAGAACTAAGATTGTATGACTGTCACGGTGGGGTAGAAGAACTAAGATTGTATCACTGTCACGGTGAAGTAGAAGAACTAAGATTGTATGTCTGTCACGGTGTTGTAGAAGAACTAAGATTTTATGACTGTCACGGCGGGGAAGAAGAACTAAGATTGTATGACTGTCACGGTGGGGTAGAAGAACTAAGATTGAATGACTGTCACGGTGGGGTAGAAGAACTAAGATTGTATGACTGTCATTGTGGGGTAGAAGAACTAAGATTTTATGACTGTCACGGCGGGGAAGAAGAACTAAGATTGTATGACTGTCACGGTGGGGTAGAAGAACTAAGATTGTATTACTGTCACGGTGTGGTAGAAGAACTAAGATTGTATGACTGTCACGATGGTGGAAAAGAACTAAGATTGTATGACTGTCATGGTGGGGTAGAAGAACTAAGATTTTATGACTGTCACGGCGGGAAAGAAGAACTAAGAATGTATGACTTTCATGGTGGGGTAGAAGAACTAAGATTGTATTACTGTCACGGTGGGGTAAAAGAACTAAGATTGTATGACTGTCACGGTGGTATAGAAGAACAAAGATTGTATGACTGTCACGGCGGGGTAGAAGAACTAAGATTGTATGACTGTCACGGCGGGGAAGAAGAACTAAGATTGTATGACTGTCACGGTGGGGTAGAAGAACTAAGATTGTATGACCGTCACGGTGGGGTAGAAGAACTAGGATTGTATGACTGTCACGGTGGGGAAGAAGAACTAAGATTGTATTACTGTCACGGTGGGGTAGAAGAACTAAGATTGTATGACTGTCACGGTGGGGTAGAAGAACTAAGATTGTATGCCTGTTACGGTGTGGTAGAAGAACTAGGATTGTATGACTGTCACTGTTGGGTAGAAGAACTAAGATTGTATGACTGTCACGGTCGGGTAGAAGAACTAAGATTGTATGACTGTCACGGTGTGGTAAAAGTACTAGGATTGTATGACTGTCACGGTTGGGTAGAAGAACTAGGTTTGTATGACTTTCACGGTGGGGTAGAAGAACTAGGATTGTATGACTGTCACGGATGATAGAAGAACTAAGATTGTATGACTGTCACGGTGGGGTATAAGAACTAAGATTGTATTACTGTCACGGTGGGGTAGAAGAACTAAGATTGTATGACTGTCACGGTGGGATAGAAGAACAAAGACTGTATGCCTGTCACGGCGGGGTAGAAGAACTAAAATTGTATGACTGTCACGGCGGGGAAGAAGAACTAAGATTGTATGACTGTCACGGTCGGGTAGAAGAACTAAGATTGTATGACTGTCACGGTGTGGTAAAAGAACTAGGATTGTATGACTGTCACGGTTGGGTAGAAGAACTAGGATTGTATGACTGTCACAGTGGGGTAGAAGATCTAGGATTGTATGACTGTCACGGTGGATAGAAGAACTAAGATTGTATGCCTGTCACGGTGTGGTAAAAAAGAACTAGGATTGTATGGCTGTCACGGTGGGGTAGAAGAACTAAGATTGTATGACTGTCACGTCGGGGTAGAAGAACTAGGAATGTATGACTGTCACGGTCGGGTAGAAGAACTAAGATTTATGACTGTCACGGTGGGGTAGAAGAACTAAGATTGTATCACTGTCACGGTTGGGTAGAAGAACTAAGATTGTATGTCTGTCATGGTAGGGGTAGAAGAACTAAGATAGTATGACTGTCACGGTGGGGTAGAAGAACTAAGATTGTATGACTGTCACGGCGGGGAAGAAGAACTATGATTGTAGGACTGTCACGGTGTGGTAGAAGAACTAAGATTGTATGACTGTCACGGTGGGGTAGAAGAACTAAGTTTGTATGACTGTCACGGTGGGGTAGAAGAACTAAGATTGTATGACTGTCATGGTGGGGTAGAAGAACTAAGATTTTATGACTGTCACGGCGGGGAAGAAGAACTAAGATTGTATGACTGTCACGGTGGGGTAGAAGAACTAAGATTGTATGACTGTCACGGTGGGTAGAAGAACTAAGATTGTATGACTGTCACGGTGGGATAGAAGAACAAAGATTGTATGACTGTCACGGCGGGGTAGAAGAACTAAGATTGTATGACTGTCACGGCGGGGAAGAACTAAGATTGTATGACTGT
Organism: Oreohelix idahoensis; assembly: GCA_024509875.1. Taxonomy (NCBI): domain Eukaryota; kingdom Metazoa; phylum Mollusca; class Gastropoda; order Stylommatophora; family Oreohelicidae; genus Oreohelix; species Oreohelix idahoensis. The sequence continues at coordinate 136,324 of JAMPIV010003871.1, forward strand.
CACGGTGGGGTAGAAGAACTAAGATTGTATGACTGTCACGGTGGGGTAGAAGAACTAAGATTGTATGACTTCACGGTGGGGTAGAAAAACTACGATTGTATGACTGTCACGGCGGGGGTAGAAGAACTAAGATTGTATGACTGTCACGGTGGGGTAGAAGAACTAAGATTGTATGCCTGGTTCGGTGGGGTAGAAGAACTAAGATTGTATGACTGTCACAGTGGGGTAGAAGAACTAAGATTGTATGACTGTCACGATGGGTAGAAAAACTAAGATTGTATGACTGTTACGGTGGTGTAGATTAACTAAGATTGTATGACTAAGACCAACAATATGGAACTAATAGAAAGGACCAGAAAAAAGCTACAGAGCAAGAGGTGAGAATAAGATATTAGCGTAGGATAGGCTACACACCGAGAAAAGCAGCTGATAACATTACAAGGCAATTAATAAATACAGAAGCAAAATACCACCCTGGGAACTAAAAACACCAATCATAGACTACTCACTTACTGAAAAGATCAAACAAAACATAAAAGATAAGGAACCCAAAATGATAAGTAGAAAGGTCACAGATCAACTAACTAAACAAAGTCTGGCAGTATACACTGATGGATCCAAGGGTGATAGTGGGCTACTAGGTGCAGGAGTTGTAATACCACAATGGGGAATAAAAAAGTGCTACAGTGTAACTGAAGGGGCTTCGATTATTACCGCAGAGATGGTTGCAATTTTAAAACTAATCGAAGATAACCCACCAGAAGCTGTTACGATATTTACAGACTCACTATCATCACTACAAGCACTAGAACACCCAGGTAAATGTAGCCGGCCAGACATAAAGGAAGAAATTCTAGCAATTAATACATCACTAGGGAACAGAGGATGTAGTGTGAGGCTAGTGTTGGTTCCAGCACACATAGGTATAGCTGGTAACGAGTTGGCAGACCAGAGCACCAAGAATGAAAGGATAAGTAAAAACAATATAAGAGCAGGACTGGGAAGATCGTAGATCAAGAGCCAAGTGAAGCTAACTATAAACGAGGAATGGAAGAAAACATGGAAGAACAGTAGAAAAGGTAGACACGCGTTCAAACTGCTGAAAGAACCAACATGGACGTGCCAGGTCAGAGAAGAATTAAAGATACCATCGAACAAAAAACTGTGGCGTCTCCGTCTCGGTGCAGCATACTTTATGATAGAAGAACCACACTGCCAAGAATGTCAGGAAAAGAATGACATAGACCACTACCTGATCTACTGTAAAAAGTATAAACAACAAAGGCTTGAACTAAAAACTTACTATAGAAATCACAATATAGACATGACAGGTGATAAGGTTTTAAGTATAGATGCCCCAAGAGATAATACTTAAAAGATATATACATAAAACAAAGGAAAACATATAAGGTTAGTACTTCAGAAAAGACATTCAACTAAATAGAAATTAAGCAACAAGAACTAACAAATCATTAAAAAATAAAACACAAATTAAAAAAAGAACTTACTAACTACTCATAGGACAAGGAAAGACAACGAGGTATAAAACAAAACAACAACAACTCAAAAAGGACAAATATTAATACAAATTTAAACCAAGTGTGAAGGACAATAGACATCAATAAACAATACAAAAGAGAAAATAAAATGGACAAATACTAATTAAAATTAAAATCAGCTACTGCAAAAGACAATAGTTATTTAAATTGAATACAAAATTAGAAAATAAAATGACACTAAATACTTCAATTATAACCAATTTTCAGGTTGAACAGGGTAGACCAAGATGGAACGAGAAGAGGCAATAACGGTCAGCTGTTAAGTGCCCGCTCTCCACCCATCACCTCTTCAAAACAACAACAACATAAAGAAGTACATAACCCAGGACCTTCCTTAATTCAGGCCCTTCGAGCCGACCGTGATGAACGTTAGGAGCAAGGAGCCGCCAAAACGGGCGGGAAACATATTTTTTTTAATTTCTTGTGTGTGTGTGGGGGGGGGGGGGGGGGAATTGATGAAGAAGCCGACTGTTCTTGTTCAGTGACACAGTTTGCCAAAGCTCACACAATTCTCCAAAGCTGACACAATTCGCCAAAGCTGACTCAGTTCGCCAAAGCTGACACAGTTCGCCAAAGCACGCAATGTAATTCTTGCACAAAAAAACCTAAACTCTAGTGGGAGGTGTTTGTAAAATTGTTGTTACTTGTTATGGTGGTTTTGTTTTGTAAGTATTTATTACGTGAGAGTGATCTACAGTGTTATTATTCACTAATGTTACTTAAATTATTAGTAGATTAAAATTAACTATTACAGTCACAAGTGTGGCGAGGCAGCGCGTGTGAAACTATTTGACTGTGCGAACAATGCTATAAGGCCGTCATTGCAACAAACAATATAGATTCCCACAGATACAAACCAAACAAACTTCGTTTGAAGTTAATATAAAGCATATCCACATATTACTCAGTGAACGGTACAGTAATGAATTGCTAAAAATTCCCGCAAGCTTTTCAGCACAATATGGTAAAGGAGGGTATCGCACCGTGAAAATCAAATTGAATACCATTTAAAAAGAATGCACTTACCATGCAATCTTTTCATTCTTCATTTTTACGGGAAAATACGCAAACTGCACGCATGCACCGTGAAAGCTAAATTGAATACCCATTTTTTTTTTAAATGGTACGCAGGCCTATTAATTTTGTCATGGTTCATTGACCATAGGTCATGACAAGTTTGACTACAAAGATCCAGTAAAGTTGAAATGGAAAGATGTGAAATGACCACAGGAGACTTAATGCCGTCATTATGACATGCATCCTGTCCCCAGTGTTATTTAATATATATCTAGAACATTTTATGCAGGAGGATCTCTACAACTATAAAACAACCATATCGATTGGGTGTCGACCTCTTTGCAATCTACGTTTTGCTGATGATATCGATCTTATAGCGGGAACAGAATCAGAACTTCAAGACCTTACCTCTATACTGGAGAAAGTAACAAGAACGTATGAGATGGAAATTAATATAGAAAAAAAGCAAGATATTTGTGAATAGCCGTAAGAAACATGTTATGACCATCATTACCTTAAATAGGAAAAGGTTAGAAGTGAACACCTTTAAATATCTGGGGTCCACTATATGTAGTGATGGAAGATCAAGTAAAGAAATCAAGACAAGACTTGAGATGGCCTCAGCTGCCATGACAAGGTTGAATGAGGTCTGGAAAAGTAACATCACTTCTCCTGTGAAGATCAAATTATACAAATCACTTGTATTAGCTATTTTCTTGTATGGGTGTGAGAGCTGGACACTCACTGCAGATACGGAGCAAAGGATTCATCTTAGTACGCCCTGGATTATTCTTTATCTATCTAGGTAATTGTCTTTTTCTTACACAAGTCCGTCTTTTCATAGGCGTAACCCAAACAGCAAATATCTCGACTAGCCTAATGTCTCGATGCATTCCACTCGAGATTTCTCCATTCGAATAATGCTTTTCGTGGAAGTCTTTACACCAACATATAAAGGAACATTCCTGTTATTAAATTACTGACCTTGTCCAAGCGGTACTTCTCTCATAATGCTGTAGTTTACTTCCAATTCCAATAAGGTTACACAGATTTGAGACTAGCCATGTTGAATGCCTAATGCTAATGTAAACAAACGAATAAGGACGCCTTTTTATTGGTCCATCTAGGATACACTGTTATAAAGTATGGCGTGCCGTTATGGTATAAATGACGTGTTGTGAATCAGACTTCACGACAAACCCCGATGCCATCACAACAACAGCTATTATAATGACCCACGAAGAAAAGTGAAAGATAGACCGACGAAAAAACAACTTTGCGGATAACTGTAGAGTTCGAGTTGCAAAGAATGAACCAGAGCTGGGGCATTGCACGAAAGTTGGCCGCCGACCAAGCAAAGTTGAAGCAGTTGGTAGCTGCCCTACAAGAAGCCACCAGGCGTGATGCCCACTGACAGCTTTGAAGGCTGGATAGGTTTTGGTTACATTTCAAGTATACCAATCTTCCACTAGCTTATCAAGAATAGCGACAGAGTCATACACGAGATATACATCAACCAACATTATATACATCCTAATGTTTAAGGCTGTGTTTTTCTATAACGACTGTTCCTCTCCCTTTGTAATATTTATGCCGGTGCGTATAAATAACAGCGCTTGTCGTAAACATAATTGTCTGAAATATCTTTTTTTAAAATTTAATACATTATGTTCCGGATGTGACGAAGGGCACTTTTCAGCACTGACGACACATTTTGGTGCGCAAATCTACGATATCAGTGCAAGGGTAACTGTAAATTAACATTTAGAGTGACAGATCATATAAATATTTACTACTTTATAACTCATAGCGAGTGGAAATGTTTTTTTTTTAAATTTATTGATAAAATACAATAAAAAACACACAAATGTTATAAGAAGAAAATAGTGTACATGATGAACTTATATTATTTGTAAGAACAAAAAATTTTGATTTATTTAGACTTTGATTCATCGCTATGAGACGCCATTGAGACAATTTTTCATTGTGTGACCGATTCTTTCAGCGGAGAGTCTTATAGCAGGACTTTTTATTCCATTTTCTTCTTTTGATTTTCGTTGATTGTTGAATTTCTTGTATTTATTAATTCTTTTTGGTTTTGTAGTTTCTTTGATTTATTATTGCTCTACATCTGTGTTTATATATATTACGTATTTGTTGTCTATAATCTATATTTCTTTTCCTTGTTGCCTGTTTGTAACTGTGGCTGACGAAGGTTAAAACCCGAATCGTCCATTGTTTCCTGTGCACTGTTTATTTGTAAAACTGATTCAGTACCGTTTTAGTTGTTTATATATACTTTTATTATTTGGTAGGTTGACTGGAAATAACTAATACATAAAACTAAAAGATTTAATTTAATTTATTATTTGTTTTCATAATTATGTTGTTGTCCTTTCAACAACAACAACAAAAATTGCTACCTCTCGAACCCCTTTTACAAAACTGTGACAAGGCATAAAGAAACCAGATTTCGCACGTGGCCAGTGTTTGTGATTGTCTTCGGTTGTTTCTTCTCTCTCTCTCTGTTGCGTAGTTCATCATCAAGCTTTTGTAGTTCTTCAGTTCAACACGGTTTGTAATTCTGTCTTGCCTCACTGATAATAGACTCGGTGGCTGCTAACTGGGAATGATTTGTAATGGTTACCGAACTAACTGGCATAAAGGTGCATTTTACAGACCTACAAACGAGCCAACTGGGACATATTTGTAACGTTCAAAGATATACAGATGAGCGGACTGGGATATATTTGTAATGCTGACAGAGCTATAGACGGGCTAACTGGGATGGATTAGTAATACTGATAGAACTGCAGATGGACTGACTGGAGCAGAATTACAACGCTGTCACATAAGTTTTTTTAAATATTATTAATATATGTCATAGTGGTATGAGAAGGATTGTTGAAACCATTACCTAAAACAATAAATAGTTTGACAACAAATACGATTTCAAGTAAGCAGAAACTATACATCAAACCCTAACTCCGACAACTGACTACCGAGATTACAGTTATATAACTACAAGTAAAAAAATAAAGCAGACATTCCACCTAGAACGAACCAAAATCGTAAAACAAGACAGACAGTTTATCATTGACATATCAAATAAATCAACACAGTGAAACAATAAACAATCCAAAGGAATAATTACTTAGTGCAATTTTAGACACCATACGTCAAATCATCATTGATAAAGTCATAAATCAGCTGGAGTTAAAGAAGACCACACAATGGGTAGACACAAGAGGAAACGAAAAACACACATGGATCTTCATTTCAGCTAATAATACTTTTAACGACACGTCGGCACACTATCAATAATAGATATAAAGCTAAAATCATTACACTTAAAAAATATAAGTAAATGGATTGAACAAGCAGAAACACTGGAATAAACCTTACGACGTGACGGTCGGCCAGGCAGCTAGCGGTCCTTCACAGAAATAGACCTTTTCATTGCTAATATAAAAGTCCCTCCCCCCACATAAAAAAGGAAAGAAATAACAGTACAGCAAAATGTAATAAACATGCGCACAATATACCCCGCTTAGAACCGAGATATCACACCTCTTGTCAGGTTGTTACCGGATGTCGAATCTCAGAAATAAATGAAACAAAAAGCATCCTCCTTACTTTCAAAGGGAAACAATTTAATTATTAACAAAAGTCATAATAAATAACATATTTTTATTATTCTTTTAACTTTATGAATTTACTAGACAAAATTGTAAAACGCATAAACAATTCTCTTGTTTTTGCTAGTACATTTTTTATATTGTTACAAAATTATTGTGTATCTTATGTTTAGAGTTAAAAGACTTTTAAAAATATGGAGTTTGATGCACATGTTAAAGTAGTGAACACTTATATGCTCTGCCACTTTCAATGGTAATTGCTTGACGTCGCAAACCATTTCACTCGCAGACATGTGCGCGCCGATAAGTTTTGTCAGCGCCAAATAGCGCCACTTCCACAATCTTTTAAACACATTTTCTTACTTAGTATTTTCTCTTCTACCCTGGGGGCCGAAGTGACTAAGAAGTATGGCGTCCGCATCTAATTATAAAGGTTTAGGGTTCGGTTCCCAGTGTAAGGAATATTTATTATGGAATTTTTTCAGAACCACTGGGACCTAATCATGTCATAATCCCGATGATCCCCTGGGTAGTGTGATTGGATGCCTAGCCTTCTCAGATAAGGACGAACAAATAGTAGGTTCCGAGTGCAAGTTGCACACGTTAACAATTCCCTGGCAATTGGAAATCGTAAAGAGTAGGCCTTACGGCCCTTGCCCTAGCAGAATTTACATACTTAGGAAAACCTATCCGTTAAAAAAATTGTTTATTGAATGTATAAGCCCTAAATCCACACATTTGGGATTCTCGCCTGTGCTTTGGAATTCGTGCACTGTGCTGATATCCTCCTTGAGATCTAAGGGAGGAGATTGGACTACTGATTGAGTTGTGCGTGTGCAGTGAACATGGTCCTTAAAACCAAACGACAGATTATTTGTTTCTCTGGAACTGGAGGAATGGTCTACCTAGCTCTACAAACTCCACGCCACAAATCCACAGTTAATTTAATAAAAATACTTAAAATGTAATAGCATAGACTAACGTACAGGAATGATGAGATGTTAAGTCCTGTAGAGCTGGGGCTCCCAGCCTATGGTGTGCCTACCACATGGGAATACGAGAAGCATCTCACGTGGTTACACATAATATTTAGTAAATAACTATAGGATGGGCCAAACGTCTGGAAATATAGCCAATTTGCCTTATCTAAATGTATTCGCCTTCTAACTTATGTAATAATTGTTGTCTGTGCCAATAAGGATTCGACATTTGCATCAGATTAACGCACAAAGATTGTTCTCATGTACACAAGACAGGGATCTTCACATAGACAAGAAGTAGCCAAATTCTCTATGAATCCAGACTTTTGGGACACACTGTAAATAATTCAACTAAAATATTCCAAAAGTAGTAGTGTTAGTGAGAAACAAAGTTGTGGAATGGAGAGAAAACGACGAGTTCTTATTCTAATCCGAAGTAAGGAAAACAAACTGGAGTCTAAAAATGATAAGTGAAGACTCTTTCAGAAACTGTACCAAGAATAAAACTGTTGGTTGACAAGACAAAGAATCAAGGGGTATAACTAATTAGTTTAAATGTATTCTGATACATTTTTTTTGTAAAATTATTATAATAAAAAACTTTGTTATGTACCAAATAATGTTTTCTTTATAACACTTTTATTAATCTGTTTGTGACGTTAGTCCTATTTATTAGTTCCATTTGTTTCTGCCCACCATCACATAGTTAAATAAATTATTCTCCAATACCATCGTCGATATAACGACGGTAAAACTCAGGTAATGGTCCATCGTAACTTTGAAGCACCAAATAATCAAAGTGACCCATGAAGAGGCAAGCATAACTCGGGTCCATTTTGGTGCCCATAGCAACGCCACTAATTTGATTAAAGAACTTGCCATTGAATTCAAAAGAGTTGAGAGTGAGAACCAATTCCGCAAGGCAAAGAAGAAAACCTGTGCTAAAGGTAAGGTCAGTGCGTGTGTCGAGAAAAAACTGTAGTGCTTTAAAACCATCAGAGTGTGGAGTGGAAGTATAAAGCGAACAAACATCCAGAAGGAAAAGACGGTAAGTGTGGTCAGGTGTGAATTTGATGGAATCAAAAGTAGTGATAGCATGGGTGGTGTCCTTCAAAAAGAAAGGTAGATTAGCCACTAAGGGTTGTAAAATACTATCCAGGAAATCAGAGATCCATTCAGTGGGACAAGAGCAGAGTGGTTGGCCGAATACCATCACCAACCAAGAACTGATTTCTCGGAGCAACCAAGAGGACATGCACACCATTATAACTGGTAGACGGTGGAGTCTAGTTTGCCACGTCCTCAGAAGAGACCCTGATGCCATCACAAGAACAGCTATGCTATGGACCCCTTAAGGAAAGCGAAAAAGAACTTGGCGGAGAACTATGGGGCCAAGATGCAAAGAATGAACCAAAGCTGGGGCACTGCAAGAATGATGGCCGCCGACCGAGCAAAGTAGAAGCAGTTTGTTGCTGCCCTACAAGTCCCAATATTTCTAGGTGGTCACAGCGACTATGGGTAGGGAGCACAGAGGCAAAAGAGTGTCAGAAGTGGGCCATGAGGAAAAAAAAAATTGAGAACGCCCTGCGTACACAAATACATTATCCCTTCTGCTAGCTCACATATGTCATACACTACAACAACACAACAGGTAGTAGTAACACAACTAATAACACTGGACAACAGCTAAAATGTATCCGAGACAAAAGTAGCTATTTTTAACTAATTTGGACATGTTGATCACGAATATGAACTTAAAAATCGCGAATTAGCTCTAGTTTTTAAGATCCGGGGGGGGGGGGGGGGGAAGAAAGCTTACAGCCTTTATTCTGGTTGTGAGATCGGTGACCAGGACCGGTATTGGGCCCCACACATATGTTGTCAATCCTGTGCAACGAATCTGCGCTGCTGGTTGAACCGAAAATGACGATCGATGCGTTTTGCAGTTCCAATGGTGTGGAGGGAACCGACAAACTATCTTATGATTGTTACTTTTGCATGACTCCTCCAATGGGACATGGTATTTCTAAGAAGAAAAAGCGGCCTGTGGGCTATTCGAATATTCCCTTTGCTATGCGGCCAGTGCCTCACGGGGAAGGACTTCCTGTTCCTGATCCACCAGAATCTTATACTCTAGATGATGAAGAAGATAATAAGGCCAGTGGACATCCGTCACCCGTGAAAGCATCTACATCAAGAGATCCTGATTTCGTGCCTATTGAAAAGTCTGTACAGCCACATATAATTACCCAGAGTGAATTGAATGATCTAGTGAGAGATCTGGAATTGCCAAAAAATAAAGCAGAGCTGTTGGGGTCCAGACTGCAGCAATGGAATTTTCTAGAAGAGAATGTGCATGTGTCTGTGTTTCGTGCTCGGCAAAAAGGTCTGCTTCCATGTTTCAAAATAACAGATAACCTCATTGCTTGCGTTGGTATACTGGGTCTGATGGCAGCACTGCACATCAACTACAAAGACGACAACTGGAGGCTGTTCATTGATTTGTCCAAGTTGAGCTTAAAAGCTGTGCTGCTCCATAATGGTAACATTTTACCACAAGATCTTGGTCCCTCCTCTCCACATCAAACTTGGACTAATGACGAATTTTGTAAAGGCCATGGATCGAAATGGGGCAGGATTTTTATACCTTCTGATAAATTTCCCAGACTTGGTGAGGCCAAAATCAAGGAAGGTGTATTTGTCGGTTCACATATACGTCAGCTCTTCAGAGATCAGCGTTTTGATGATATCCTCACAGGTGATGAAAAGTTAGCTTGGAATGCTTTCCAGCAAGTGGCCACAAACTTTCTAGGAAACAATAAGGCTGACAATTACCAGGAGCTTGTAGAAACCCTCTTGCAGCACGACGTGACGACTATAGGCAACCAGCTCACGGTCCTTTACGCGATTAGCCCTTTTCAGGGCTTACAACAATGCTAACAAATGATTAAAACAAGTTAAAAACACGACTGAGATAACAGTCCAGCGGTCAAAACCTAATAGCAATAAGAAAAAATACGCCGATTATAAGCGAAAGATCACACATCTGGTCAGATGGGACGGGACATCGGAAATAAAGTAAAAATATACTTAACCATGTGATGCTGTAAGCAGCGGCTGAGTCCGTCACTTGAGCGACAAAGAAATATTACAACACATCTGGACTGTAGAACTACAACGCCTTCAGGATGTAATAAATGATAGAAGCACTGAAGCGAGGGAAGAAGCAATTGATACTTGTCACGGACATCATTAATATTTCACATAATTCTCTTCCCTAAATCAATGACTAGTTTGAGGAAATAGCTTGTTTGCTTTCCAGGGGAAACAATTAGATTATGAACAACATATCAGACTGAGTAGAAGATGTTCATACTTTGTAACTTGTAATAAATTTATTATAAATAATTGCATTAGCCATAACATTTTGTTTCAGGTACAATATTTGTTATTGTTCTTTTTTCAAATTTTCTTTTTTTTTCTATGCACAAATTCAAAAAATTTTAAAGATTTTCAACTTAATGCATATTTTAAAGTATTGAGCACTTAGCTGTTCTACCACTCCCAATGATAGTTTAATCATCCCAACGATATCCAGGTCTGTTATTTCTAAGCTCGGCCATTTGGCTAAGATCAAAGTGTCTTAGCCAGGACCGGGATCACACACAATTCACACATTTTACTAAATAAAGTCAATAGACAGAAGGGGTTTAAAAAAAATGCACAACAACATGTTTCATCAGCACTAACTAGTGCTGTTCATTAATCTGAAAATTGCCCTTTTTGTATTTCTATCAATAGTTTTCTGCTTCCGTGTTATTAATAAAAGAAAAACACATGTTTGTATATTGCTTCGTATTTATGGTCAGGTGTTATCTCTTAACGAGGAGTTTGGAGTTGCTTAAAATAAATAAATAAATAAGTACATAAATTAAGAAAAAACTGAATACTGGGATGTGAAAGTGTCCAATGGCTAGAATTATTCCTACCGGTGGCAAGGTGATTGGTATCAAAATCTTAAACAAAAAATATGTCATTACTTTTACGTCGTATTATTTGGTTCGGTGTTTGCAACGGTTTAAAACAGGGCATCAATTTCAAATATTAACCATGTGCCTGGATCAGTCGGTTATATCAGTAGGCTATTTTGTAATGTGTGATATATTTCCTGATTTGTAAGAGTTTTGTAATGTGTGATATATTTATTGATTATGTAAGAGTTATGAAATGTATGATATATTTCCTGAATGTGTACGAGTTATGTAATGGGTGATATATTTTCTGATTATGTAAGAGTTAAGTAATATGTGATATATTTCCTGATTATGTAAGAGTTATGTAATGTGTGATATATTTATTGATTATGTAAAAGTTATGTAATGGGTGATATATTTTCTGATTGTGTAAGAGTTAAGAACACCGAGATATATTTCATTATTATGTAAGAGTTAAGTAGTGTGTGATATACAGTATTTCCTGATTATGTACGAGTTATGTAATGGGTGATATATTCCATGATTGTGTACGAGTTATGTAATGATGGGTGATACATTTTCCTGATTAGGTAAGAGTTAAGTAATGTGTGATGTATTTCCTGATTATGCAAGAGTTATGTAATGTGTGATATATTTCCTGATTATGTAAGAATTAAGTAATGTATGATATATTTCCTGATTATGTAAGAGTTATGTATTCATGTTCCTAAAGCACCCAATGGAGCATAGATCCACAACTACAGCTGGTCACCATGGAGACAGCCTACATTAAAACATGCATGTGATCTTCCTGTGGTTGTTTCTGTACCAATTAAATAAACATGATGTGGTTGCCAGCCACATGTATGTGTGGTCGTGCATTATTGATGATGTTGTATAGTGGTTGGTATCACTACCCCAACAGTAGGCAGGCCTTGGTTGATGGTATAAAAGTCATTTCTTACTTGATGCAAAACAACAACAGTTCAAGCAGACAGCTGACGATTGATATCAACACTAGATTAGTAACTTGACTTCGACAACAGTGCAAAATATGATGACGTTTATTTACATGTAACGTGGCTGGTGTGAAATAATGAGTCCAAACTTCCCTTGAGGTTGGTCAACCCTGTACAGCATAAATTTAGACTCAATTATTTTCTCAATGTCTTGCTCTCTCATTCTTCCTTACTGCCTCAGTGTTAACTAGCTGTCTCTAGATGTTAGGGCATTCATTCTTCCTTACTTCCTCAGTGTTTACTAGCTGTCTCTAGATGTTAGGGCGGTCATTCTTCCTTACTGTCTCAGTGTTTACTAGCTGTCTCTAGATGTTAGGGCGGTCATTCTTCCTTACTGTCTCAGTGTTTACTAGCTGTCTCTAGATGTTAGGGCGTTCATTCTTCCTTACTGCCTCAGTGTTAACTAGCTGTCTCTAGATGTTAGGGCGATCATTCTTCCTTACTGCCTCAGTGTTTACTAGCTGTCTCTAGATGTTAGGGCGATCATTCTTCCTTACTGCCTCAGTGTTAACTAGCTGTCTCTAGATGTTAGGGCGTTCATTCTTCCTTACTGCCTCAGTGTTTACTAGCTGTCTCTAGATGTTAGGGCGTTCATTCTTCCTTACTGTCTCAGTGTTAACTAGCTGTCTCTAGATGTTAGGGCGTTCATTCTTCCTTACTGTCTCAGTGTTTACTAGCTGTCTCTAGATGTTAGGGCATTCATTCTTCCTTACTGCCTCAGTGTTTACTAGCTGTCTCTAGATGTTAGGGCGGTCATTCTTCCTTACTGCCTCAGTGTTTACTAGCTGTCTCTAGATGTTAGGGCGTTCATTCTTCCTTACTGTCTCAGTGTTAACTAGCTGTCTCTAGATGTTAGGGCGTTCATTCTTCCTTACTGCCTCAGTGTTTACTAGCTGTCTCTAGATGTTAGGGCATTCATTCTTCCTTACTGCCTCAGTGTTTACTAGCTGTCTCTAGATGTTAGGGCGGTCATTCTTCCTTACTGCCTCAGTGTTTACTAGCTGTCTCTAGATGTTAGGGCGTTCATTCTTCCTTACTGCCTCAGTGTTTACTAGCTGTCTCTAGATGTTAGGGCGTTCATTCTTCCTTACTGCCTCAGTGTTTACTAGCTGTCTCTAGATGTTAGGGCATTCATTCTTCCTTACTGCCTCAGTGTTTACTAGCTGTCTCTAGATGTTAGGGCGTTCATTCTTCCTTACTGCCTCAGTGTTTACTAGCTGTCTCTAGATGTTAGGGCATTCATTCTTCCTTACTTCCTCAGTGTTTACTAGCTGTCTCTAGATGTTAGGGCGTTCATTCTTCCTTACTGCCTCAGTGTTTACTAGCTGTCTCTAGATGTTAGGGCGTTCATTCTTCCTTACTGCCTCAGTGTTAACTAGCTGTCTCTAGATGTTAGGGCAGTGTTTCTCAACGGGGCGGTACCGCCCCCTGTGGGGCGTTTTCAAGATATCTGGGGGCGTTCTGATCGGTCGCAATGATTGGGGGTCGCTACTTCCATTCAGAGGGGCGTTGTGAATATTTTTACAAGAATCAATATGAAACAATTACAAAAGATATTTCCCTTCGCATAGCTTGTAACACGATAGTTTTTATTTGCCCTGCATCCCATGGAGTGTTTCAAGGATTCCAAAGCAAAATGTTAGTACCCGGGATGTTAGTAGTAGTAGGGTATGCGCAACTTAGTTAGCATTCTGCAGGCGCGTGACTTTTATATAAGCGCAATCTGCAGGCGCGCTGCAGGGGTAAGATGGCGGACTTGAGATAACAAGAAGAGGGTATATGGCGCAAGATGGCGGACTTGAGCTAACAAGGGGAGGTTATTTTTAGACTTTGAGATAACAAGAAGAGGAGGGGCAAAATGGCGGACTTGAGATAACAAGAAGAGGCGGGACAAGATGGCGGACTTGAGATAACAAGAAGAGAGGTATATATTTTTTATATATATTATTGTTGTTAGTATAGCCAAATTAGGTAGTGTTAGACAAACAACATTTAGACTTTTAGACAATAGGAAGACAAAACAGTTATACGATATATATTGATATATACATATGTATACGAACAGTTAGACAAACAGTTATACAAACAGTTATACGAATAGTTAGACGAACAATTAGACGATATAGGTAACAAAAAAGCGTTTTAGTTAATATAGTTTTTATTTTTTTTCAAATACTAAAGGACAACTCTCAGTCGCTTGGTAGGCTTCTTCTTCTTCTGTGGTGGATTAGGGACATCGGTTAGGTCTGTGGTAGGAAACCAACTCGGGTCTGGGGATACTGGGCAGCTAGACTTCATGATTTCGTCAAACAGGTTAGTGGAAGGCTTCTTCGGGGGTAGGACATCGGCCAGGTCTGTGGTAGGAAACCAACTCGGTTCTATTGGTTGGTAACAGCTGGAGTTGATGTACTGATCAAACGTGGTAGTGTTAGTAGGATAGGTATCCGTGGTTGGTGGTTGTAATCGGTCAAATTCGGCGAGGATTTCGCTCTGTAACGTTAAGAAATGTGCAAACTCGGGTCGAGTTAACGTAATGCCGTGTTTGGTAGGAAATTTGAGGTAGGATTCACCAAAATATCTTCGCACGTGTAGTAAAGGTTGGCCTCGGTAAACACTTACAGACGCAGCCTTCAGACCACTAGCCAAAGGCTTAAGCATTTCATCACTTCTCTTGATGTAGACCCAGTTGGTGGGAGCAGTCATTTTCAACGAGATGTATCTAATGCGTTAATAAAGTGTCTTCCAAGTGTTTATATCGTATAATCTGGGTTTTTTAAGCGTGCCCTAGCTAGGATTTGATTCGTCGAACATCGAGCGTGTGTTAGGCAGGACGGGATTCGTCGATGTATTGCGTGGGAACAACTACACATGGTTGTCGTGAGGGAAAAAATACACCTGTCTATTGATTTCGTCTCTTGTTTATCAAAGTAGTGTTGAGTTTCACTAGCCAGGGTCTGACTAGGCGCGTAATTAATCGATCGTTGGCGTGTTGTCTAGCCGAAAATGGTAGTAGGACCCGCGGCATAGTACCACCTCGTGTTTTGATCAAGATGATATAAATGGCGTAGAGCCCGCAAACGTTGGTGACTACATCTTGTAAATGTCTGGCGTTGAAGTTAACAGGTCGAGTAGAGTTTCTGGCTATAAAATTAAGCAGGTCCGAGTGTGTAGGTGGTAGGCCAAAGGAATCAAAATATTCAAAAGTACCAAGTCCGTTATAATATAGGGCGATCCAGTGGTCACCGGGGCGATAGCTAGGATCAGTGTTGATGACGAAAGCAGCCGTCTTGGTCGGATCGATGCGTAGAGGTAATTGGTCACGAGCTAACACTTTAACGAGCCCAGTTCGTTTAACAAATATGTCCGACAGGAGGATGGTGCGTATCTCGTCTGTGTTCATTGTTTAAGTGGTATAGTCTGTCAAAACTTGGCGCGATTTCGAGATCTCCAAGATCGAGTCTTGCTCGGCGTAGACGAGAACCTGTAATGGTTCGGGTGTGACCTCGGCGAATTTAAGTTCTACTGAGACTGGGCCCGACTTGGCCATCTCAAACTGGTCACCGTCTAGTAGACTGGGGGTGAGGTCAAAGGCGTATAAGGCGTAACCGTGCTTAAAATGTCTATACTCGAGGTCGTTGCCGGCGTCTTTACCAACCAGTCCCATAGCTAGATTCGTCTTGAAGAAGGCTCTCACGTACTGGTTGTGTTCATAATCCATGGACAAAGGCTTGCCACTGACGGTTCTGCCGTCCGCGCTGACGTTCAAATATATCAGACCAAAGGTAGCGAAATTGAACGGATTAGCCGTGTACGACCCGTTAAAAGCGGACGAAGTGACTAGTCCAATCACGATCCGTGTAGGTGTTTGACTGAGAAACAGATTATCCTGCATGTGCGATAGCATACCTCTAGGGATAGAGAAAGTTTTTAGTACAACTCGTTTCAAGGGGTACTTGGCATTACCTCGCACCAAGGCTTTCTCGTGGGCTAGCGAGACGGCGGGATTTAATTTAGCTTTCCGGACAATCAAGGCTGCATAAGTTATAATAGATTTATATCCAGCGGTGGGGTCGTGTCCCAGCACGTTGAAGGCATCTTTAGACGGGGTGAGTTTTACTTTAACTGTTACACCGTTTAACAGGTAACGATCTTGAGCAAAGATATCTGAATGTAAACGACCCATCATATCAATCTCCTGAGAACCAGCCGCTATATGTCGACGCAGTCTTAACCCGTTGTTATTGTCACCAATTGTATCCGTAATAAAATTTGGCGTGTCTTTGTAAAACAGAGCCGATGTCAGATGACCTCGTTTGGGTTCCTCCCCGTAATTCAACGTGGCTTCGATGTAAGCTCTATAAGGGTAGGTGTTCTCGCTGGGTGTAATCAGCGTATCGTTCAGTGAAACGTCGACTTGGGAGAATAAACTGTGCAGGTAATAGTTGATCGGGGCCACCTCCGCGTCAACGGGTAATGCGCCGCCATTAGCTAACGTAACTTTGGCGCGCACGTGTAGAAAAGTATTGAACAAGTCTAGATATTCTTCACCGTTTCCCGAAATTACAAATTCCACCGGGGCTCCGGGGGCTAAGGCGGCCAACGGATGTATCTCCACAAATTGTCCCTCTTCCACGGCTGTCTGCGTTGGTGGTACGCTAAACAAATCTAGACCACTGTGAAGACATTCGCACGAGCTGGGGTGAATAAGCGCCATCATTCAAATATATCAGAGTACCTTCGCTTCTTCTGGTGAGAATGAGAAGGTCGAGCTCGGTTACTGCGTTTTATGCGTTTCGGCTCGCCAGGTGGGGCAGCTCTCGTTTTTCTTTTCCTTCTAAGTCCGATGCCCGATTGGTTAGTGGTGAGGTGTTCAACCGCTCCCTGTAATAAACGTTGACCAGATTCTTTCGCTCGTTCGCGAAATGCCTCGCCAACATTTCTGCCGGCTAACGCATCGCTCGCGACCTGTAGACCGGTCCCAAGTCCTTCTCTGAGTAAAGCTTTGCCTCCAGTTTTTAACCAAGGTAGAACCATACGACCGAGCCCGCCGAAAAAACTACCCAAACCATGTCCTCTTTGACTTCTGCCTCCGATAAACACTTTCAACCCATGACCAGCTTGGTTGCTGTAAAACTCCTCATACATCTTGGGGTTTCGTCGGATGGGTACGTGTCTGACCATTATGTTTCTAGTCAAAATCAAACCGTCTGTGAGTTCGGAAGTGTAGTGTCAACACCGAAGCTCCGCTAGTGAATGGGATAGTCTTATCCTGATCGTTAGTTAAAAGGATTTCCACCGCGTCAAACGAAAAACGGCTCAGGGGTACGTAGTGGGGTTTGTCGTAAATCCTGAAAACAGAAGCGGTAGTGCTATCCAAAATAGGCACAATCCGTAACAAAGGGACAGAGGCATCTCCAACCGGTCTCGCCGCTACGAGATCGCAGTACACGTATACATTTTTCATGTCGCTATCCATTTGCACTTCAGTCTCGCCTCGTAGTATTGGGTCGATGTCTGTGGCGAGCGAGGCAGGAAAACCTAACATGTGTTTCAACGTCTCGCTAATTCTAACTTCAACCTCCGGATCATACAGATTTAAGGTGGCCTTATTATTGTTAAAATGGAATCTAACTCGGGCTTTTTCAGCCACATCCGTGGCTAAAAGCAAACGATTCAACTCGTCGATCAGCGTGTCGCGTGACGTGTATAGACCAGCGGGTAACGTGAGTAGTATAGACTCATCTTCTTTGTTGGGAAAGTAATGTATCCATACATCATCCTCTAGCACGTTAAAATAACTTTTGGGAAATTGAATCTCAACCAAACCAACCTCATAACGTGAAGTCAAGTCTATAGTCTGTGGCAATTTGACGAAAAAGTGACCGGCGTTATTGTTTGGGTATATTTTCATCGAGGCATTGCTGGGTAAAGTCACGTAAAAACTCATCCTATCTTGGGGTTAGGTAACATGTAACCCAGACAACTGCTCATTAAAGCGATCCAAAACTTGCCGTCTGGTCCCTCTGCGTTGCTCCGACTCAGATTGAATAATGAGACACTGATGACGACATATATAACGATCATCTGACAGATGAAAACGATCTCTAGTCGCGGGACTAGTTTCCCAAAAAAAGGCCAGAACGAGGTTCTCGCGGTCTTGGGAGGGGGTGGCCTCAAAACTGGGGTGCTCACGTCTTCTTCAATATCCATCAGTCTCGATATCTCGCTAGTTGTTTGGACGAAATCCAGCTGTTGAATGACGAGTTATAACCGAACCATTTGACTAAATATTCTTTTACACCCCTGACACCGCGGCGTTCCTCCAAAATGGACTCGATTCGATAAACTATCTTGTCGCCGACTCGTTGTAGCTCTTCTTGGTAAAAAGAACCTTTCAATTCCTCACCCAAATCATCTTTAAGGACGTACGTAACCGGTCTTGTTTGGTTTAGTCGGCTGATCGTAAACAACTCTTCGGTCTACGCCGGCGTATAACCCTTTTTAAAAGTTTGTCTGGCTTGGGCGATCCGCACGCGATCACCAGGTTTAAAATAGACTTTTCTACCGACGACGTCAGGGGTCGAATACAAAGTACGCCACACTTCTTCTTGATTGTTCGGGGTAACTTCCACCGGCGTCATCTTAATACTCCGATGATACGAATTGTTGTAGTTGTGGACCAGTTGTTGTATCACGTCGACGTAGCGAAGACTGTTGGTTTTGGTAAAGTAACGCCACCTTTTTTCCTTGAGGGTTCGATTAAACCGTTCGACGATAGCTGCTTTGGTGTCTTCATTCTCCGTAGTGAAGAAATGGACCTTTTCGTTTTTAAGAAACTTTAAGAATGTTTTGTTGACAAACTCACTGCCTTTGTCTGTTTGAAAATTTATCGGTTTGCGACTGTTAAAAATTGTCTTTACCGCTGCTACTAACGCTGGCCCAGTCTTGTTTTTCAACGGAACAGCCCAAGCGAATTTACTAAATACGTCAATACACGTTACTAAATACGAATACCCATCGTTGAATCTTTTTAAACCACGCAAGTCAATTAAATCAGCCTGGAACTGTTGATCGATACCACCTGCAATGGTCGTACGTCGTTTAAATTTTCTGCGCACTGGCTTGTGTAGGGTGTAGGTGTCTTGATGACCTAGCCACTCTTCAATTTTCTTACGACTAAGTTTGGTTGCACGTTGTAAGGGGGCGATTCCGCCATAAGCTCCGGCTCGTTTTGGGTCGTAGTAATGACGTTTTAAAATCACTTCTTTGGCCATGGTTCCCACTTTGGCGTCTTTTTCCTTCTTCTGAGCAAATACGACGATGTTTCTCGCACTTTACTAACCACCTTTTTTCGATTAGTGGGTGTGACGGGTGGTGACTGAGGAGTTTTGTCCACGATCTCCTCTTTAAGTACAGTGGGTTGTTCGCTGGTTTGTGGTGGTGGTTTAATATCCACGAGACCTAGAGGTACGTGGCTGTACTGTTCTAGTGGAGTCAAATAACGCTGTAATGTTTGTTGGTAGAGTTTAGCCTTGTCACCGATTGGCAGATCTTCTCTCGCCAAGACTAGTTGCATTTGAGTGTCCAATTCTCCCAAGTTATCTCTTAGAGCATCGGGTGGTCTATAAGGTTTTTCTAACAAACGAGGATAAATCAAAATCATTTTCTTAGCCATTTTACAAAAAACCTCTTAGTACAGCTAGTAAAGGTTTTAACAACACACTTAAAAAACCTCCAGTTTGTAAAAATTGTTTTCGTCTTTTGAGCGATAATGTCCTCTTGGTAAGGGATCGCAGGATGTTTTTGTAACGACGCATACGTCTCTTCTGTTTGGGAGTTAGTGTAACGTTACCTTTTAATACGTTGTGACAACATTCACAGAGTGTTCCTACCAGCTCGGGTGATGCTGTTTTCATAACAGCCTTGATGACTGGTGGTTTGGCTGTACCTAGAAATTTTAACATATCAGCATGTTTTTTTACTTTTTCTGCCATCTCGTTACTTGGGTACGTAAACAATATGTTGTTCCACTGGGAAGATTCTTGAACGAAGCCTTAGATTATCTGGTGTGTCTTGTCGGAGGTCAATTAGCAAATAGCCGTGTGGGACTGAGGTTGCCTCCTTAAAACTCTCCTGCACATAGGCAGTCCGACCTGGGTACATCTGTTTAGCTAGATTAACAATCTGCGATCCATCGCGTGGATTTTTGAAAAGCACAATGTAATGAGAATTCAAACTAATGGTTCTGTGTTCTTTGTTCTTGCCAAATAAATTTTGCACGAGATAAAATACACTTATATTTTTATGATGAGACTTTTTTGTAAATAAACTAGTTACACATTCGTCTGTTTCGTTCATGAGATCATCGATAATTACCAACCGTCTCTTATCACCTGTCCACTGCTCAATATCAGGCAGTCCTTCAACAAACTGAACACCAGTCAGTGACTTGTATAAAGGTTGCCATTCCCCGTAACACCAAATAATCTCTTCGGGTACGACTGTGACCATATCTTTGATATGTGTTAGGAAACGCTGGACAAAAACAGTCTTTCCAGAGCCAGTCGGCCCTGAAATTAAACAGGTAAAAGGATGTACAAACCTCGTGTCCATTGATAAGAATGATAGATCAAACTTACAACCAGTTATTTTATATCAAAAACCCTATACGTTGTGAGAACAAAAAATGTGACAATTACTGTTCAAGCATTGTGAGAACCTTTGGAGTAACGTGAGAATCAAACATTGTGAGAACCTTTGGAGTAACGTGAGAATCAGTCATTGTGAGAACCTTTGGAGTAACGTGAGAATCAAACATTGTGGGAAAAAAAAAAAAAATGTGACAATCAAGCATTGTGAGAACCACTGTGCAAGAATTTGAGAACCCCAGACACCAACATGTATTGAGAATCACATTGAGAACCACTGTGAAAATAAAATGTAAGAACCCCAGACACCGACATGTATTGAGAACCACTGTTCAAGAATTTGAGAATCCTTGATCTACAAGGTGGGAAGTGTAAAACATTGTGAGAACCTTTGGAGTATCGTGAGAATCAAACATTGTGAGAATAAAAAACGTGAGAATCAAACATTGTGAGAACCACTGATCAAGAATTTGAGAAGTGTAAAACATTGTAAGAACCTCTGATACCAACATGTATTGAGAACCACTGATCAAGAATTTGGGAAGTGTAACAAAATGTAAGAACTCAACCAACATATATTGAGAATAAAAAAAACGTAAGAATCACTGGTCAAGAATACGACAACATACACTTTTAAACAAATTCGTGTGTTAAAAGTTAGCATAAATATCTCTTTTTTTTGTTTTTCTATCTCTCTCTCCTTTAATGTTTTAGTCTAAAAATGTCTTTCTCTCTCTATCTCTATCTCTGTCTCTGTCTCTCTCTGTCTCTCTGTCTCTCTCTGTGTCTCTCTATCTATCTCGCTCTCTCTGTCTCTCTCTGTCTTTCTCTCTCTGTCTCTCTATCTCTCTCTATCTCTCTCTATCGCTCTCTCTCCCTCTCTCTGTCTTTCTCTCTCTCTCTATCTATCTCTCTCTATCGCTCTCTCTCTGTCTGTCTCTCTCTCTGGCTCTCTCTATCTGTCTCTCTGTCTCTCTCTCTCTATCGCTCTCTCTGTCTTTCTCTCTCTGTCTTTCTGTCTCTCTCTGTCTTTCTCTCTCTCTCTCTCTCTCTCTCTCTGCCTCTCTCTGTCTCTCTCTCTCGCTCTGTCTCTCTCTATCGCTCTCTATCGCTCTCTCTACCGCTCTGTCTCTCTCTCTATCGCTCTCTATCGCTCTCTCTATCGCTCTGTCTCTCTCTCTCTCTCTATCGCTCTCTCTCTTTGTCTCTCTTTTTAGTTATTTTAAAGCTTGCTTTTTAAGCTATCATTTGTATCTTATTAAGTTCTGGATATATTTTTGTTTAAATATTCAACTATACCGTTTTAAAATGTGTCAAATGCCTTTCTCTTTTAATATATGTTTTAGATAATAAGAAATGTGTCTCAATTTAGTTCAAACTACTTAGATATTTTTTATAAACCGATGTTAAAATACGGTTAATGCCTTTTCTTTCTCGATAACCAGACATCTGCATGTATTGCAAATACAGGTCGCTAATTTTATCTTGGTACGTGCCGAAACAGACATCGTTATAAACAGCTGTGTCTGTGTAAACGAATTGTCGATATTCATCGATAATGAGCCGTGGCAAACGAACGAGGAATGAGCAACAGTGCTGTTTGTTTAGGTATCGTATTACCAGGTGAAACAGGCTGTTTCAGAACACCTGCACAGTGGGTAAAAATTGGTGAGTGTTCGGTACGTGCTAATTACACTCTACATTCGACGTAGACGAACCCGATGTGTAAACAGTAAGGTCGTTCAACTCTGAAACAAACACACTTTTTTGGGGATATAACGGGATGCATTGTCTTGATACATATCATTAAACCATCAGAAACTGAAGTGGACACATCTCTGAAAGAAAAGAACCAATTGTTTTGTCATAACAATAGCTCATAGTACGTATTCGTTTGCTAAATATTTTACACGTTATATAGTATTTAAAAGATATGTGCCCGTTTTATTTCTTTTTTTCTTTGTTAAATTTATTTGTTAGTTACAAAACAAAAAAGACAACTAATTTTTGTTAGGATGTATATCTTTAAAAATATCTGTTTTTCGTGTGTTAGTGTGTAAAAATAATTCTGTTAAATAAAATTATAAAAAGGTTTAGTTGTTTGTGTATGCGTGTGTTGTGTTAGGATGTATATCTTTAAAAATATAAGTGTTTTCGTTATGCGTGTGTTGTATTAAATATTTAAACAAAAAGATATATCTGTGCATTCGATTTTTCGCTAGCCCGTGTTGCTAAAAATCTATTTCAAAATAGTCTATCTGTTAACTCAGATACTAAATTTGTATTTTTTATCTTGACATAACATATTTTTATTGATAAGACTTAACCGATTATGTACTAGGAAAAAAGACTAACGCTTATCCTTGTTGCTAGACATTTACTCAGCCTGGATTTCAACTGATGGTGCAATACTACAAACTAAACTCGAGCGTGATGAATATTTTTTTTTTCCACATAATAAAGAAATTAAAGAGAACATACCATATTTTTTAACAGTATTGAACTACACAAGATCTTGTTATAACATAAATTTTAAACGATAGGGCGTCACTTGTATAGTGAGCGCGTGGTTTTAAATCGCTATCTTTGCACAGCGCGCGCGCGCGGGGTAATTTCTTTCACATAGAATAAGAAATACCACTGTGTTTTATTCTCTCTTCTCTCTCTCTCTCTCTCTCTCTCTCTCTTTCTATCTTCTCTCTGTCTCTCTGTCTCACTCTCTCTCTCTATTTAACTGCTTGTTACATATATGTATTTTATTCTCTTTCTCATTGTCTCACTCTCTCGCTCTTTCTTTCTATCTTTCTTTTTCTTTCTTTCTTTCTTTTTCTTTCTTTCTTTTCCTTTCTTTCTTTCTTTCTTTCTTTTTCTTTCTTTCTTTTTCTTTCTTTCTTTCTTTCGTTCTTTCTTTTTTTTCTTTTTTTCTTTTTTACTGTCTTTCTCTTTCTTTTTCTCTCTCTCTCGTTATATGTATGTTGTTGTATTTAATTTTATGTGTGAGTAATGTGTTTTCGTTTCTATTTCACAGAAATGTCTTCAATCAAAAATGTTTGTGGCCAATGCAGCAAGTCTTTTACTCGAGCTCGCGATATCGCGAGACATATGCGGACGGTCCATACAGACAAAAATCATCCCTGTCGTGTGTGTCCTCAAATATTCACAAGTCGTGATGCACTCCAACAACACATTGAGAGTGTTCATGGACCCGGTGCACCAAGATCCTCCACAATGGAAACCACTGCACCATGGGCCGCTATAGACTCCCAACTGGGGACCACCACTGCACCGGCGGGCGCTACAAACCTCTCAGCGGGGACCACCACTGCACCGGCGGGCGCTATAGACAACTCAGTGGGAACCACCACTGCAACAGCGTCCGCTACAAACCCCTCAGTGGGAACCATCACTGCAACGGCAGGTGTTATAGACAAATCAGTGGGAACCACCACTGCACCAGGGCACAGTCTCACGTGTCCCCGCTGCAACAAAACATTTACCCGCATTGACAATTTAGGACAGCACATAAGAACAGTCCATGCAATGCCTCGTTTTTCTTGTGAGCTCTGTCGGAAACAATTCACCCGACGCAGCAGTTTACGGGCCCACATAAAACAACAACATCAGACTGTCCCCACACCAACATCAGGTGCCACAACAGATGTCACAACAACAGACTCAAGCTCGGCGCACCAACAGACATCACCAACAGGGACCACCACACCATCAACGAGCACAAAGACATCACCTGCTGCAGCAGGGAGCACACCATCGACGAGCACAACAACAACTTCAAGCCCCATCCCATCCCACCCACCAAAGACAGGCCAGACCAAAAAACGTCCCATGACCAGCATTCAAACCCATATAAAAAAACCCCGCTTGTCGTCAGAAGAAGACTCTTTAGAAGACTTACAGGCTGACATAAAACAAGTCTACACTGACAACTGGCAAGCTATTAAAACACACTCCAATAAACATAAATATTTATCAACATTCACTTTTTTCAACAGACCAACAGAAAATATGGACTGGGAAAGTCTCTTGCTCCCTGTATTTACACAACAGACAAAAAGATTCAAAATAAACTACAGTTTTCACATCATCTTGAGACACAGAGAAACAAATGACCTTCGCTTCTTTCACGCTTACTCGAATAACACAGTCGTCTTAGATCAGCCACACTTAGTCAACAACATCACAGATTTCAAAGCTTTTCTCTTACAGTTACACGATAGCGATATTGTCACACAAGCACAGTTAAATAGACCAAACACAAAATACTTTGTCGAAGCCATTCCAGCCACATCGTTCTATCTGTACCATATCCAAGACTTTCCCATCGGCTGCTGCATACAAGACATTCCCTCTTTCATCACGAACAGTAACCACATGCATACACTACAACACGATTCACATTCAAAACCATACAGTGATAACTTTTGTTTTTTTAGATGTTTAGCCGTTTTTAGGGGTGGTGCCGTTACAGATGTTAGAACACCGACGCGCCGATTAGTCGAGCAGTGGCAAACACAGCAGGGACTTAGGTCCCTCGTCGATTTCCCCGGGGTTAGTTTAATCGATATGCCCCAATTAGAAAAATGTTTTAACGTGAATATTGACATTTTTGAATTTGACGATGAGGAAAACCTGACCCCCAAACTTAGAGGTAGTGACACTTTTCCAGATACGCTGCGTCTGTTAATGTTTAAGAACCACTTCATGTACATAGCAGATATCGATAGGGCCAGTAACTCTTTTTCGTGTCCCGATTGCGGTAAGTTGTGGAAGATTTATAGGGATATGACGCGCCATGAAAAGCGCTGTACCGGCTCTAAGCGAAGAGAAACATTTAGAGGTGGTGTGTATAATCCTCCAGAGACCATTTGGGACCTAATCAAGGAGGAGGGCATAGACGTAGACACAAAATTCGTCTTCCCTTATAGAGCCGCGTTTGACTACGAGTGTTTTTTTGAGAACACTCTAGAGTCAAGTGGTAATGCCACTACCTACACAGCCAAACACGTCCCCCTGTCGTGTTCGGTGGCTTCTAACGTCCCCGGTTTTGAAGCCCCCGTGTGTTTTATCACAACGGGTGACCCGCAAGAGTTGGTCAATACGATGGCTGACCATCTGCTCAAAATTGCCGCGGCCTCTTATGAGATTCTGCGTGCATATTTTGACGACGTTTGCACCCAACTCGAGGCTTTAGAGACGATCGGTAATTCAGACGGACTCCTTGGTAGATTAGAGGGTTATTAGGGGCAGCTACCGGTGTTAGGTTTCAATTCGGGTAAATATGACGTGAACGTAATCAAACCGTATCTCATCCTATATTTCATGGGGGAAGACTTCCAATTTTTAGTCAAGCGAAATAATAATTTTATGTGTATTGCCACTAGCGACTTAAAGTTTTTAGACATAGTCAATTACTTAGCCCCCGGTTTTAGCTATAGCAAATATCTCGCGGCGTACAAGGTTAAAGAAACTAAAGTATATTTTTGTTACGAGTACATAACAGATTTAGCAAAGTTAGACGAGACGGTGTTACCACCCCACTCGGCATTTTTTTCCAAACTTAAAAACACTAACATCTCCGCCGATGAGTACGCCGAATGCCAGAAGGTGTGGGCCGAGAACCACATGACCACGTTACGCGACTTTCTGACGTGGTACAACAATAAAGACGTGGTCCCCTTCCTGGCAGCGTTAGACCGACAAGTTAGTTTTTACGCGCGCCTAGGTGTAGACATGTTTAAAGATGCGATCTCCGTGCCTGGTGTCACGTTAAAGTACCTTTTCAAAACCCTCCCGCCTAACGTCATGTTTTCTTTATGCTCGAAGCAGGAGGTAGATTTGCATAACATCTTGCGCCAAAACATCGTCGGGGGACCGTCAATTATTTTTCACAGGTTCCACGAACAAGGCAAAACCCGCATTAGAGGTGGCAAAACGGTTCAAGCCATTAAAGGTTTTGATGCCAACGCCCTTTATTTGTGGGCGTTAATGCAGAAAATGCCCACTGACTTTCCGGTTAGACGGTCCAAGGATGATGGTTTCAAGCACCACAAACTCCATAAATATACCGTGCAGTGCCGCGATTATTTGGCTTAGGTCTCCCACTAAAAAAAAGTGACCTTAAAAACCCAGTTTAACGGACGCGAGAAGGCGTTGGGTGATATATGCGTTAGGGTAGACGGTTGGGACAAATACTCTCGAACCGCCTACCAGTTCCACGGTGGCCTATTCCACGGTCACCCTAACTGCCCACTAACCGCCGGTCGTGACGTTAACCCAGTCAACAACAAACCATTGGCTGAGTTGTACGCAGATACGGTGGACACAAGTTCTTATTTACGGGGCCATTGCAGCGTCAAATTGGTAGAAATGTGGGAATGCGAGTGGCAGGCGTTGAAGAAAACCGACCCATCAATCCGTCGTTTTCTGAACGCCACCTTCCCGAACCAGAAACCATCTTACACGAAATGTCGGTACCCCCTGACAAAAGAAAATATTCTCGCCTCGGTGCTGGACGAGACCTTGTTTTGCCTAGTCGAGTGTGACATCCATGTCCCCGACTCTTTAAAAGACCATTTCTCTGAGATGACGCCCATTTTTAAGAATGTTGACGTTACGAGGGAAGATATTGGGCCTTTTATGCTGGAATACGCCGAAAAACATAAACTCCTGACTACCCCCAGACGGACGTTGATCGGGAGTTATGTGGGCAAAAAGATTCTCCTGACAACACCTCTGCTTCGCTGGTATCTAACCAAAGGGTTAGAAGTCACCTGTATCTACCAGGTGCTTGATTATACACCCGTGACGTGTTTCAAGCAGTTTGGGGACACTGTTTCGAACGCGCGTCGACAGGGTGATACTGATCCTGCCTACGCCATTACCAGCGAGACCATGAAACTGTTAGGTAACGCGGCCTACGGCAAGACATTGACCAATAAGGCGAAGCACGTGGATGTTTCGTACACGATGGGCGTGGGTACCTCTGACCAAATAAACTCACCCCGCTTTAGGAAAATGACGTTAGTGACGGACGACATATTCGAAGTAGAGAAACTTAAACAGACTATATGTTGGGACCTCCCCGTCCAGATAGGATTTTTCGTCTACCAATACGCTAAATTACGCATGTTAGAATTTTACTACGACTGTTTAGATAAATTTGTAGATAGGTCAGACTTTCAGTTGTGCGAGACGGACACCGAAAGCCTTTACTTGGCCCTTAGTTCAGACAACTTAGCGGACGTTGTTAAGCCCGCTTTGCGACAGGAATTTTATAGCTCCTACCACCAGTGGTTCCCCGCCGAGGTATGCCCCGACCATAGACCCGTTTTCGTCGCTACCGAGGGTAAAACGCGCGCCCTTTGTCAAAAATGCCGCGAACAAATATTATTCGACAAGCGGACACCGGGCCTTTTTAAATTAGAATACGAAGGCAGAGGGATGGTTTCCCTCTGTAGCAAGACATATCACTGTTTTGGCGACTACGACAAAACCACCACCAAAGGACGCAACAAACACCACAACAAAGTTGACAAACACACTTTTCTAGACGTCCTCAACACACAACAGGCACAGGGTGGGAAAAATATCGGGTTCCGGGCACACAATTCCTCCATCTCCACATACGAACAACACCGCAACGCCCTGTCTTACTTTTACATAAAACGACAGGTACATCCCGACAACGTCACTACATCACCTCTCAACATTTAAACTGTCTGTACGAATACACTATTTCTTACGACGTGACGACAATGTGACGACAATGTGACGACACCCCTCGAGGTCTGGCCTGTACCCCTGTGATAATGTATTAAAAACCTGTGATATACATCTACCTATATATATATGTATTATCGTACATTCATATGTGAAAATATCTATGTTTGATAACGTCAAAAAATACTGTCTTTCATATATAATTATTTTTCAATTGTACATATCACTATGTGAAAATTTCAATGTTTGATAATGATAAAAAATACACCATATAATTGTATATTCATTTGCTAACAAATTACTGCATAATGTACATTTTGTAAAAGATACTGTACAATGTATTATGTTAAACGATACTATATATTACCATATCTGTTTTGCTATTACAAAAAACACTATTGAATATAAAATAAAACTATATTAACTAAAACGGTTTTTTGTTACCTATATATCGTCTAATTGTTTGTCTAAATATATCGTCTAACTGTTTGTATAACTGTTTGTCTATATGTTGTAATATAACTGTTGTTTGTCTAAATATAACGTATACATATTGTCTAAATATATATCTTCCTATTATCTAAAAATATCTAAAAGTTTGTCTAACACTACCTAATTTGGCTATACTAATAACAATATATATAAAAAAAAAATACCCCTCTTCTTGTTATCTCAAGTCCGCCATCTTGCCTCTCCTGTTCTTGTTATCTAAAAATAACCTCCCCTTGTTATCTCAAGTCCGCCATCTTGTTATTTCCCCCTTGTTAGCTCAAGTCCGCCATTTTGCCCCTCCTCTTCTTGTTATCTCAAAGTCTAAAAATAACCTCCCCTTGTTAGCTCAAGTCCGCCATCTTGCGCCATATACCCTCTTCTTGTTATCTCAAGTCCGCCATCTTACCCCTGCAGCGCGCCTGCAGAATGCTAACTAAGTTGCGCATACCCTACTACTGATGTTACCATTGTCAGGAGACAGTATAGTGTTTGGATTCAATCAAAGAAGAATTTAGCATTGAAAGAGAAGTATTGCGAAACGATGTAGCCTATCTTTCAGATATATTTGAAAAGTTAAATGAGGTTCTTCTTAAGCTACAAGGAAATTAGATCAGCTTGATTAAAGTGAAAGGAATTATCATGGGGTTCATCAACAAATTGACATTATATAACAACAGGCTTAAAGATTCCGATTTAGAGGTTTATTGCAGTCATTTTGACGCTATTAAAAATGATATGAGCATAAGATTTAAAGACTTGCAAGAACTAATAATACCGGATTGGGTGATTAATCCGTTTGAATCAGACGTGGAACAAGTTAGTCAACATTTACAAGAAGAATTAATTGAGCTATAAAATGACTTCGAGGTAAAAGCACGATTCAGTCACACACATTATGAAAAATTCTTGATCCAGCAGAGGCTTGCGTATCCCGTTCTTTGGCGTGAAACTAAATTGCTAATTACAGCATTCCCAAGGTCGTATTTGGCGGAGAAGGGTTTCAGTGCAGTAGTGTTGCTACTTCAAAAGCAACGAAACCGACTGCAGATTTGTAACAGAGGATTTTTTAACAAACTTAGAACCAAATATTACAAAACTGGCTGAGTCACACCAAGCGCAAGGATCTCAAAAAGTTATATCATTATTATCAACTAATAATTTTTTTAATTTTTTCATGTTTAAAGTGGTTACATAAGGAGAATCTTAAATATTCAGATTTGAAGATATATATACAGTCATTTAAGTGCTATTAAAATGATATGATTATGATAGTTAAAGAGTTGTAAGAACTAATTTTATATCATTTGCTCCGCCAATTTGTAATTCAAGGATAATGAACTTGTGTTGTATATAATTCCGTACTTAAACACATATTTAATATAACTATGCTTTTATACAGTTGGGCTTTCTCTTTTTCTTTATATTATAAGAAAAGATAACTCATTAACTGTATTGCTTTTTTTAAAGTATGGTGGAATATATGTATATGTGTGTGTGTGTGTGTGTTCGTGTATACATGATAAAGAGCAACGGGGTGCAAAAGGGTGGGGGGGGGGGCTTTTTAAAATATTAGTTGTCAAAAGGGGGCGTTGCTACTATCAGGGTTGAGAAACACTGTGTTAGGGCGTTCATTCTTCCTTACTGTCTCAGTCTTAACTAGCTGTCTCTAGATGTTAGGGCGTTGATTCTTCCTTACTGCCTCAGTGTTTACTAGCTGTCTCTAGATGTTAGGGCGTTCATTCTTCCTTACTGTCTCAGTCTTAACTAGCTGTCTCTAGATGTTAGGGCGTTGATTCTTCCTTACTGTCTCAGTCTTAACTAGCTGTCTCTAGATGTTAGGGCGTTGATTCTTCCTTACTGCCTCAGTGTTTACTAGCTGTCTCTAGATGTTAGGGCGTTCATTCTTCCTTACTGCCTCAGTGTTAACTAGCTGTCTCTAGATGTTAGGGCGTTCATTCTTCCTTACTGCCTCAGTGTTTACTAGCTGTCTCTAGATGTTAGGGCGTTCATTCTTCCTTACTGCCTCAGTGTTTACTAGCTGTCTCTAGATGTTAGGGCGTTCATTCTTCCTTACTGCCTCAGTGTTTACTAGCTGTCTCTGGATGTTAGGGCGTTCATTCTTCCTTACTGCCTCAGTGTTAACTAGCTGTCTCTAGATGTTAGGGCGTTCATTCTTCCTTACTGCCTCAGTGTTAACTAGCTGTCTCTAGATGTTAGGGCGATCATTCTTCCTTACTGCCTCAGTGTTAACTAGCTGTCTCTAGATGTTAGGGCGTTCATTCTTCCTTACTGCCTCAGTGTTAACTAGCTGTCTCTAGATGTTAGGGCGTTCATTCTTCCTTACTGCCTCAGTGTTTACTAGCTGTTTCTAGATGTTAGGGCGGTCATTCTTCCTTACTGCCTCAGTGTTTACTAGCTGTCTCTAAATGTTAGGGCGTTCATTCTTCCTTACTGCCTCAGTTTTAACAAGCTGTCTCTAGATGTTAGGGCGTTCATTATTCCTTACTGTCTCAGTGTTTACTAGCTGTCTCTAGATGTTAGGGCGTTCATTCTTCCTTACTGCCTCAGTGTTAACTAGCTGTCTCTAGATGTTAGGGCGTTCATTCTTCCTTACTGTCTCAGTGTTTACTAGCTGTTTCTAGATGTTAGGGCGTTCATTCTTCCTTACTGCCTCAGTGTTAACTAGATGTCTCTAGATGTTAGGGCGTTCATTCTTCCTTACTGCCTCAGTGTTTACTAGCTGTCTCTATATGTTAGGGCGTTCATTCTTCCTTACTGCCTCAGTGTTTACTAGCTGTTTCTAGATGTTAGGGCGTTCATTCTTCCTTACTGCCTCAGTGTTAACTAGCTGTCTCTAGATGTTAGGGCGTTTACGACTGGAAAACGACTACTGCTGTCGAGATTTATCTCCCTTCTAAATTCTTCATGTATGTGAAATTCAACTATCACTCAAACATTTTGATAATATTTCTTCTGTCTCTGTCTCTTATTTTTTTCTGTGCTCTGCTTAGCGTGCCTTGTTAAAGAATAGCCTAACCACCAGGGGTGATAATTTCTGCCAAATTCTATCATTTCCTAATCGTTAGGCTGACAACCGGTCTACCATTTCCTAGTTCTCCTGACTAGGTACTGTCTATTGTTCTTCTCTTGTATTTACTAGACCACATAAATTATACAACATACCTATGTTACAAAATATCTTGTAAATACTTGTAAATGCATTCCTGTGATTGGAACACTGTCTCTTGCCTACTGAATTAAATATGATAATAATCACGGTGGCGTTCTAAGCGATTAAAAGGCTAGACAACAGTACATATTTATGTCACCACAGAAAGTAACCAACTCGTTGGCGTATTGTCTGGTTGACACCCCTTAATAGCACTAGCCATTTTTTAGTATCTTTTACCACTAGAAACAATATGCTCTCCTGAGTATTGCGTTTCCCGACACTTTCTTATGTGTCTTCCTATTCCACCATCCCTTCTATCTAAGAATTTACCCTCGATGAGAATGAAGCGTAATCCCTCGATAGAAAACTTTCTTTACATTTAAATTGAATAGCTTTATATTTACTTTACATTCAAATTAACAGGTTAATAGTATTGATAGACTATGTTTACATTAACATCTACACTAATGGAAAAGTGTTCACATTATAGATTTAATATGTTTTCATTTACATCTACACTGGTTGAAAAACTTAGAAACTTTCATTAATTTTAAAGTGCAAATGTTTAAATAGACATTTACACTGGTTTGGAAAAGAAATATTATAATTAGATTGTACATCATTTCTTTCATCTTTCCCTCCCCGCTCCATATGGGACTTGAAACTACCTATGCTTTTTAGTTCTCATTGAGAAACTGGCAATAAAGCAGTCACCAGCCCTGGCAGTGGTGGTTCATGACATCATCATTCTATATGATGAGGTTGCCAGCCTCAAATGGCTTGGACATCCCATAGAACGTTTCACATATTGATATTCATATGGCAATATATACATATTAGTTCACATGTTAAAAATGCAAAAATTCAGAATTTAAAATAAATAACTTACGCCAATCTTGGCTCACAGACTGTTTGCTCAGAGAAGTAGGTTTAGGGCACTAACAGATGCCTTTTATCACACGTCTTGAGAGTCGTTATGTTAGCACTAAACTCGTACTATGACTCCGTGTTTCAGTTTTCTGAAATTCCGGTTCCTTATTAAAATGTTTTTCCTGAGCTCTTTAAGTCCTTCAAGATTTTCCACAAATTCCGGTCTGATAAAGAGAATGCGGAATTCTAACACTGGCAGTCTGGTTTCGTCTTGGCAAGCGATCCTCACAGTGAATTTTCACAGTGTTAAAACTTTAAAAGGTCAGGTTATATTGCCTGTCCTCCCCCGCATTTGTTTGGTTACGTTTCTAAGAAAGCTCAAATCGTTTAAAACATGCGTGTTTAGTGGGGTAATTTCAAAATTATTTCCGCCTGAAATAATATGCGTAATGCAAAAGGTTACGTCTCCCATATATGGAATGAAAACATCCGATCCTCTGTCGGCAATGAGTACAAATAATTTATCGTTACTTTAACATAAAGTAATGTTTTTTTTTTCAGCCCTTCGGCAGAAATTATTACTGCTCGTAAAGAAACTCGGTTGGGAAATCAATTGCGTGCAGCTGCTGCTCTTCGTTCGGTTGCTTCTTGATAAAGTCCTCTATTTATTCCAGTTAGTGATCTCCACCAAAAGATAAATATAAGTGGATGGAAGCAGACATCATCATCATCAGTTGATAAACTCTTAATACAAGACCCTTGCCCTGAGCAAGAGACATGCTGAGAAATCTGAAGCTCGCTCGAACATCACCAGAGTTAAATACTGTGTTGTTGTGTTGCTCGTGGTTCGAGTATGGAATGTCAACTTGACCTACGCAGTGGTGTGTAGACATAGATGGAGTGTATAATGTGCGAATGATAGGAAGAGTTCGTGGTGTTGACAAATGTTCTTTTCTCACACTCATGTATGGCTGGAAGTCATCGACACCAACGACTGTGTACCTTTACTAAAGTTTAATTGGACGTACACACTCGACAGCACAGATAGTGACAAATCACAGGTTGGCATAATACATCATAGTACAGTGGATAAATGGTCTTGCAATGTTACATGGGCACTCATGTAGAATAAGTGTATAATGGACTGTCAGTAGCCAAGCACGCAGTATCGCCCATATATATATCATCTGACTTCACTGACTGAGCACGTCAGCTTATAAACAATATTTCAGATGGCTTCTAAACCTAATCTCGTCTAGCGACGATTCTTCAACATAATGTTCAGCACATATTTTCATATAATAATATTGAACCGCTAGCAATGGGTTCTCATGTGTAGCAGTGATCTCTGGACTAATCAAGCGATAATACGGGCATCCCTTTTCTCTTCTTGAAAGTCACTACATGTTTTGGTTCCAAGATGGCTTCACTCGTGAGCTGTCACTCACGTTTGGATACAGATAATGAATCTGTCCTAAAGTTAGTCATTCATAAAACATTTCATTGCTCTGTAGATTTGATCATGAACAATTGACTGCATTCTACAGGATATAGTGCTGCTAGGAATCGAAGTCGTTTTCATCGAGTCAAATATATTCTCTTAGACATTCAAATCGTACCTATCGAAAATGGTGGCTTCGTACGAGAGTTCATAAGAGTATCTTTATTACCTTGGTATAAGAAATATGAAACTGCCATTCCTTGGCAATACGAATAAACACTGGGGTAAAGCATACACGATAGGTCTAGACGACTATCACTTTCCCCACAAATACTGAGATCACTTTTTCCCGGCGACAAGCCGACATAGAAAATACAGTCCCTATCAGGACGAAGCCAAATCACACCACACTCTAGCGACACATCCGCCGAATAGCCTTTGACCTCTCTAGAGACAACAGAACATATAGTTCGACTTAGATATGTAAAGATATACAGATATAAGACAGACTCGTCCTACTCAGACAAACAATACACATAAATTCAGGCCATAGATATTCTGAAGCAAGAACAATCTATTATTACCCAAACAACGAATAAATCGCAGTAAAATGGATTTATCCGCGGAGTTCGATCGAAAGAGCCGACACAACTTTCAAGGGAAGTAACTCAATAATGACTTTCCCTTAAGCACTATTTTGTTTACAAAATATTTGCGAACATAACAAGTATACCAATGTATAATATTGTAAGATATCAAAGACTGCACGTAACAGTCTTACCACACCTCCCGGGAAAAAAAAATGGAACATTTTTTTTTTTTTGAAATACATCTAGGAGCAACGTACAATAGGCTCACAACGCATGAATAATGCGCAGATGAAAATATCAGGAATACCTATAACGCCTAATATGAGGCTAAGTCGACTTATGGAGCGACTGGTGAGAATGTGTCTCATAAACTGAGAGAAATTATTTCTCTACAAGTATATTTTTCCAGGAAGGTGTCATCAAAGTATAATACAATTCTGGCAATTACACAATGCCTAAAAAATTCATATCATCATTTCGTATTAGATATCTTAAATTTATGATTTATGAAGAAAAAATCATCAAAGCACAGCGGTGAATAAACATCAATGAACCGCTATGTAGTGATACAATCATTATATTATTAAATTACAAATGTGTATCTATCATGATATAGAAAAGGAACTACTATAGAACTAGACATATCAAGAAGTCTAAGCCCTAATAGTTATGTGGAATCATGTGGGCATCTTGACAGAATGTCTGCCATCACATTATCTGATCCACGAATAGCTCGCACAGAGAAATGAAAAGGTTGAAGAGCAATTGCATATCGAGTAGACCTCGAGCTCTTCAAATTCTTACTCTGTATAGCAGTAAGAGCTTTTTGGTCGGTTTCTACTATGAAATGTGCGCCTAGAAGGAATCTCTGTAGTTTGAGGATCGACCAAACCATAGCTAATAGCTCACGGTCTAAAACCGAATAATTCCTTTCTGCCGCATTAAGTTTTCTGGAAATATACATTACAGGATGCAGAGTTCCAGAGTACTCTTGCATTAGTGCCGCTCCAATCCCAGTGGATGAAGCGTCACTACGAAGAACGAATGTCTTATCTTTAGTGGGTAGCACTAAAATAGGTGGTGTTGAAAACAATGTTTTAATCTTATCCAGAGAGCATTGGCATTCCTGAGACCAGTGGACCACATTAGGCGAACCTTTCTTTAGAAGTGTTGAGAGAGGTGCCATGATAGAGGATAGATTCTGAATGAATCTGCCATAAAATTGAATAAGACCTAACAGACTTCTCACCTGTTTTTTAGTCTTAGGGATTGAGATGTTAAGTATCTTACTAGTATTATGGTCCTCTGTCTTTAGGAAACCATGACCAACTCGGTGGCCTAGGAAAGAAATTTCGCTAAAACCAATATAGGCTTTAGAGGGTTTCGCTGTCAGGTTGTGCTCACGCAAAGTAGACAGCAATTCATCTAACCCTGAATAGTGATCTTCCCAAGTATCGCTGAAAAGACAGATGTCGTCTAGATATGCAATGACATCTGACCGATAAGATAGGATTCGGCGCATCATGCGTACGAATGTAGCTGGTGCGTTCATAAGACCGAAAGGCATAAAATTCCATTGGAACAAACCTCTAGGTGTTGAAAAAGCCGTGAGAGGTTTGGCGCGTTCAGATAAAGGAACTTGCCAATATCCTTTAGACAAATCAAGTTTAGTGAAAAAATGAGATTTGGAGAGTCGAGTAAGTAGCTCTTCCAGTAAAGGCATAGGTTCGGCATCGAACTTCGTTACTTGATTCAATTTTCGATAGTCAACGCAAAGACGTATGTTATTGTCTTTTTTACGCACAATAACCATCGGCGAAGAATATGCAGAGGTGGATGGTTCGATTATTTTCAAATCTATCATCTCATCCAACTCTTTCTCGACCTGTGCTTGAAAATGTATAGGTATAGGATAAGGTCTAACCCTAATAGGAGTATGGTCAGTTAGAACAATGTCATGTTGAATGACATTCGTTTGTCCAGGGATGTCAGTGAGTACATCCTGAAATGTTTGCAACATAGTTGAAACTTGTCGCTGTTCTCCTAGAGACAAATCAGGAGAGACAGTAACGTTCTTCCATGATTCACTGGAATGAAGTGGGATCATTGGAAGAGGAAGATTTACATCTGAAAAACTTGTTTCCTCATCCTGTATCACGGACAGTGATGAGTAATGACCATGTTGTACTGGAGAATTGTCCGTTGCTTGGAAAATGGGTTGCAAATAATCCGGACGTTCATGGAATTCAGTAAGCATATTGATGTGGAAGGTTTTATGCTTCCCATCAATATCGACAATATAGTCGACATCGGAAATTTTCGATATTATATCGTACGGACCTTTCCAAGAAATAAGTAATCTGTTTTCCCTACAAGGTAGTAATACAAATGCTTTGTCACCAGGACAAAGTTGTCGTAAGCATCTCTTCTTATTGGCAAATTGCCTTGCCTTCTGTTTCGCAAATTCAGAAGAAGAAGTTGCTAATTTGCATGCTTCGATAATTTTTTGTCTCAACGCGATGACATATTCGTAGGATGACTTTGTGTCATCGTCAATATTGTCAGATGTTATGAGATCGTGAAGCAACGACATAGGGCCACGCGGACGCGCGCCAAAGACGAGTTCAAAGGGAGAAAATCCCGTATGTTCATTGGGTACCTCTCTGTAAGCGAAGAGGGCCGCAGGTAAAACTCTGTCCCAGTCTTGAGGATGATCCTCAGTTATCTTCCCCAGTAAGTTTTTAAGTGTTCTATTAAGGCGTTCGACCATACCATTAGACATTGGATGGTAGATACTACTTAAAGATCTATCTATCTGCAGAGTAGACATTACTTGAGACATGGTATCTGATATTAGTTGGGTGCCATGGTCTGACAATATCTCTCCGGGGAACCCCAGACGAGAAAATATAAGCCAAAGAGCATCTGCAATATCAGCAGTAGTAATGCTCTTCAGAGGAATAGCCTCTGGCCAACGTGTGCACATATCAACACACGTCAAGATAAACTGATGTCCTCTGGCAGACTTGATCTTAAATGGACCAATAATGTCTATGGCCATTTTTTGAAACGGCCGAATAGGAATGTCCGCCGCCTGAATGGGTGCAGCATGCCGTGGACCTTTGGATTTAACTTCCTGACATACTTTACAAGATCGACAATAAATCCGTATGTCCTTGTTTACCAATGGCCAAAAGAAAGCCGCAAGGACTCTTGACTTAGTACGGGAAAAACCCATGTGTCCAGCACACTGAGAGTCGTGAGCGTGCTGCAAAATTTTAACTCTCAAATTCTTGGGAACCAGGATTTGAGAATGACTTGACGTAATGGAGTCTTGAACCATACGTACAAGTACGCCATTCTTCTTTGTAATCCACGATTTACGACTTGTGTCTTTATTCGGATCACCTTTAGTTGCAAGAATGAAGAATTTCTTCAGAGTGGGATCATCTTCTTGCTGTTTTATAAACGAGTCACGAGAAATTACCAAGGGATTATCTTGGTTATGCACTTCATTATCTTCAGTAGATGAAGTTTGAGGCATATTAAGAGCCTGAGCTCTAGTGACTACAGCGTTAGCAATCTGCATGTTTTGCCTTTCCCACGTGGAAATTTGTTGCGGAGTGCATTCCTTGACTCCATGAATGCGACCGATGATGAG
This sequence comes from Oreohelix idahoensis, assembly GCA_024509875.1. Lineage (NCBI taxonomy): Eukaryota > Metazoa > Mollusca > Gastropoda > Stylommatophora > Oreohelicidae > Oreohelix > Oreohelix idahoensis. The sequence goes on from JAMPIV010003871.1 coordinate 175,122, forward strand.
GTCAGCGATCGGATTCGGAAGAAGACATGCGTGTACATCTCCTGTAAAGAAAGGAGTAGCAATCCTAATGATAGCAGTAGAGTATTTCTCTAATGTGCCGCCAAATGTTACACATTTGACTACTTGTCCAGTGGCACGGGAAGGATCTACGAGTGACTGCCTAACACCAATTGTGGTGCATCCAGAATCAAATAGCACAGAGACTGGATTGTTATTCACTAAACCCTTATGTAAGACAAGAGAACCTCTTCCATCATGCGCGACTGATGCCGGAAGAGCAGGAAGAGGATGGCCACAGCTTAAAGTAGACACTGTGGTTGGCTCAAATAACGTTTTGCATTGGGGGCACTGAGATGCTCTCCCAAAATCAAAAGCGGCACATGCCATATTACTAGCATCATTATTATCTTTACTCTGTTTATAGGCTTCATGGGACTCTTGTTGTGCAGAGTTTGCCTGAAAATGTGGTTTATGTCTTTTGTTTTGAGATCTACCTCGGTTATTATCACCTCTGTAGTTATTGTTACCTCTATTGTAACCCCTATTTGGGTTTGAGTCATAGTTCCCTTGGTTACCATTATCATATTCATTATAATGAGTATCTCTGTAATTATGATCTTGTTGACTCCAAGACGGATAACCCTGATAGTTTCTATAATTACTTCCTCTACGGAAATTCCTATAATTATGACCACCCCTGTGTCGAGAGCTATCAGGTCGTCTCCAGTTCTTTGAAGAAGAACCCTGAAATGATTGGTTACCTTGGTTTTGATAACTATTATGGTTACCTTTTTTATCAAATCTGTTTTGAGGTCCCTGAAATCTGTGTGAATAATTGGGATTGTATGGTGTTGCTGAAGCAACTGGCATACTCTCCTTAATCTTAGTGTTGCCAAAAGTCACGTCGGGGTGTGCAGTGACATATTGGGAACAATATTCTTCCATTTCTTTTAGAGATTTGGGTTTACGCTCATGTATAAATTCAAGGAAAGGTTTGTTCACACATGACATAATCTTATCTCTGAGCAACAAATCCATAAGTCCTTCATACGTTTTTTCTGTTTTGGAAAGCTCAATCCAACGATCAACTGTGAGACGTGCCTTTGCAGTGAATTCTGAGAATTCTACACCCGTCTCAGGCACCATCGTTTTAAATAAAAGGCGATAGCCTTCCTCACTTAGCTGATATTTTTTTATCAAAGCCGCCCTAATGACATCATAATTATCCTTATCTGCTTCTCCTACAAGGCATAATCTAGTCAAAGATTCACCTTTCAAGTTTTCTGATAATTGATTAGCGTATTGTGATTTATCCACATTATGTGTACGACAAGAACGTTCAAATCTATCCAGCCAGAATGTAATATCGTCACTGGACTGATTGAACGGTGGAACCTTAACCTTGTAAGTAGAAGGTTTACCATTACCACTAGATGCCTGATTAAGATTACTCATACTTGTCAATCTCAATTTCTCCAACTCAAATTCATGTTCTCTTATTGCTTTTTTTTCTTCAGCTTCTCTGTCTAATCTTTTTTGTTCAGCTTCACTGTCTAATCTTTTCTGTTCAGCTTCCCTGTCTAATCTTTTTTGTTCAGCTTCCCTGTCTAATCTTTTTTGTTCAGCTTCACTGTCTAATCTTTTTTGTTCAGCAGCAGCTTCTCTTTCTAATTTTTTTTGTTCAGCTTCAAATCTCCTTTCCTCCACCTGCATCTGCAATTTCTTTTGTTCAGCAGCAGCCTCAGCTTCTCTTTCTAATCTTTTCTCTTCAGCCATAGCTTTTCTTTCTTCTGCAGCAGCTTTTTTCTCTTCTGCAGCTAATGCTTTGTCATATTGAGCAACAGCCCATTGTTCTAATTGTTGACCAGTCTTATCAAGGGCTTTCCCTTGTGTAATGAAGTATTCTAATGTAGACATGATGTCTAACAATAATACTAATCACCTGAACCAATAATAATACCACAAGTTCTCAATGACTTGATTAATCAGTATACTATCCCAATATCTGTGGGTCACAAGCCTTTAATAAGGTCTTGTATAATAGTAATAATAATCAGGTACTGGTTTATACCATAATCCAAGTGCAGTGCACAGGCAATTGTGTCTTATGAAATATACCTATATAAAACATATGTCAACCAACAGAATACATAAAGTACAAATAGGACTGACAATACAAGAACGTTTGCAGAAATCAAAATAAATCAAATAGGGAAATCAATGAAAATAATCACTGAATCTGCAAAGAATAACAACACAAATGACGTCACAATATATGAATATAAATTGTGAATAGAACTGAAAGATAGAAAAGGTTAGACCAACAAATTACAAACAAATCAAAACAAAACTAAAGAACAAAGAAATATTACAAAAATAACAATAATTACAGACTTCACAGCTAACACAAAAGCAACAGTTGTCGCAGCAAATTTTCAATCAAGAAAATTGCACCTATAGAAAACGCCCACAACGGACCCTCTATGACGTGGGATATTCTGTTGTGAGGACGCCGCCCAACCTTAAACACAACCCGCTGACATAGAAACTAACATACTATACAAACAAATAACATGTAAACATAAATATATATAAATTATGTGTATGATAGTATGTGTTGCAAAATAGGCTCAGTTTTACAGTAATGGCAAAGTTATTTTTATGCAAATAAACAAACTGCCACTTTATTCAATTAAACATTCTGGCCTTAAATATTAAAGTTCATATATGGAAAACAAGAAGATCCATCGATGAAAATAGGACTTCTTAGTTCACAAATACTGTCTTCCTGTTAATATTGACAAGAATTGATCCAACTGTTCTGTGAAACTCTGTAATGTCTAATGTAAAAATGTCAACAACGCTGACCTACATACTGCATTCACTTGACAGGTCACGTGACGAAGTGTTGACAAAGAGCAAACCAATACTGCAAGTGTGTCGTATCAGCCACAGGAAACGGTCTGGTATCGGTAATCTGTTGACTTCTGAACTTCTGCGAGGTCAAACCCAGAAAGCTGGTCCACCAGTTGATAAAGTCCTCTATTTATTCCCGTTAATGATGTCCACCAAAAGATAAATATAAGTGGATGGAAGCAGACATCATCATCATCAGTTGATAAACTCTTAATACAAGACCCTTGCCCTGAGCAAGAGACATGCTGAGAAATCTGAAGCTCGCTCGAACATCACCAGAGTTAAATACTGTGTTGTTGTGTTGCTCGTGGTTCGAGTATGGAATGTCAACTTGACCTACGCAGTGGTGTGTAGACATAGATGGAGTGTATAATGTGCGAATGATAGGAAGAGTTCGTGGTGTTGACAAATGTTCTTTTCTCACACTCATGTATGGCTGGAAGTCATCGACACCAACGACTGTGTACCTTTACTAAAGTTTAATTGGACGTACACACTCGACAGCACAGATAGTGACAAATCACAGGTTGGCATAATACATCATGGTACAGTGGATAAATGGTCTTGCAATGTTACATGGGCACTCATGTAGAATAATTGTATAATGGACTGTCAGTAGCCAAGCACTCAGTATCGCCCATATATATATCAACTGAGTTTACTGACAAAGCACGTCAGATTATAAACAATATCCAAGATGGCTTCTACCTAATCTCGTCTAGCGACGATTCTTTAACATAAGGTTCAGCACAGTTTTTTCATATAATAATATTGAACCGCTAGCAATGGGTTCTCATGTGTAGCAGTGATCTCTGGACTAATCAAGCGATAATACGGGCATCCCTTTTCTCTTCTTGAAAGTCACTACATGTTTTGGTTCCAAGATGGCTTCACTCGTGAGCTGTCACTCACGTTTGGATACAGATAATGAATCTGTCCTAAAGTTAGTCATTCATTAAATCTTTCATTGCTCTGTAGATTTGATCATGAACAATTGACTGCATTCTACAGGATATAGTGCTGCTAGGAATCGAAGTCGTTTTCATCGAGTCAAATATATTCTCTTAGACATTCAAATCGTACCTATCGAAAATGGTGGCTTCGTACGAGAGTTCATAAGAGTATCTATTATTACCTTGGTATTAAGAAATAAGGATTTCTGCCATTCCTTGGCAATACGAATAAACACTGGGGTAAAGCATACACGATAGGTCTAGACGACTATCACTTCCCCACAAATACTGAGATCACTTTTTCCCCGGCGACAAGCCGACATAGAAAAAACAGTCCCCATCAGGACGAAGCCAAATCACACCACACTCTAGCGACACATCCGCCGAATAGCCTTTGACCTCCCTAGAGACAACAGAACATATAGTTCGACTTAGATATGTAAAGATATACAGATATAAGACAGACTCGTCCTACTCAGACAAACAATACACATAAATTCAGGCCATAGATATTCTGAAGCAAGAACAATCTATTACTACCCAAACAAAGAATAAATCGCAGAAAACTGGATATATCCGCGGAGTTCGATCGAAAGAGCCGACACAACTTTCAAGGGAAGTAACTCAATAATGACTTTTCCTTAAGCACTATTTTGTTTACAAAATATTTGCGAACATAACAAGTATACCAATGTATAATTTGTGACTGACGCCCTGCTTGTCTTTGTGCCCTTCGTGTTCTCGCCTTATTGCTACTTCTTCTAGAATCTCGCTCGCTCGTTGTGATTGACGCGATCGTCTTTTCCTCGTAGCATCTGCAGCTCGTATTGCAGCCATATGATCATTTTGATCCATAATAATAAGTCTGCAATAATTAAAATTAAAATTTTGTCTTGAAGAAACAATCAAAAACGTACACTTTAAGGTTATTTAAAAAAAAAATGATGAGTTAAAGCCATTTCCGGAATGAAACTGGGTTCTACACCGACTTTTCTTCTATATATCTATATATATATATATATATATATATATATATATATATATATATATATATATATATATATATATATATATATATATATATATATATATATATATATATATATATATATATATATATATATATATATATATATATATATATATATATACTAGCCGTCAGACCCGGCTTAGCCCTTGTCCAAGTCAGAATGGGTGCAAGTCGGGTTTGGTGCGATTAGTTTTAGTACGGTTCACTTGTTCTTGGTTTTTATTGTATTATTGCGATGATGTGTGCTTCTAGTACTAATTTAAGGGAGGGCTTATTTGTAGACACGATTGGTACTACAGTCACTTGGTGACAACACGATTACGTGTTCCAGTGTGCTAACTCGTGAAAATGCCACATACAGTTGCCCATTTGAGAAGCACTCATCGCTCAAGTCGACGCCGGTACGTGAAGCAGTTAACCTTATGCTATAATAATGGTCATTGAAAAACCGACTTTCATAGGGAATTGGAGTCCCTTAGAACTGAACGGCAGATCGGAGGGAATCGTAGGGATTCTCGGTAAGCAGACTTTCAGGATGGTTCCTTCTGCTATGTAGTTCTTCAAATATGTTATTTCCAGCCTGGTGCCATTACACAGTTTGGGCGGCCTAAGACTGCGGAGAAATATGATTGGTGCACCCACTTTTAAACGTACCTCTCCAAGCTTACGATAGCTTTGAATTATTTAAAGAGTTAAAAATTCTACTAGAAATTTTACGGAAAAGGAGAGTCAAACTGATCTAAAATAATATTATTTATTTTAGTCACCATGATGGACATTTACTTCGTAAATTTATTCTGCCGGAAAAACAGAATTAACCAACGCTTGGGTATCGTGAACAACTATACATACTGAATATTATTAAAACTGATTTTTCCTACCTAATAATATGGTCACGCCACCCATGAGTCGATTGCCATCTCTTATATATTTCAAAGTCCTACCTAGGGCTTCGATAGAACTTGCATGTGACATTGTGCTCTCATCCCACACAATGAGCGAACAATTTTGTCGCAGTTTTATGGTGGAGCTCTTTTTTTTAGAAATAGTAAACACACCTCCTTGATTATCATGACACAAATTGAGTGGCAACGTGAACACTGTATTGACTATTTTGCCACCTTGTAGCACCATTGCAGCTATTCCTGAAGAAGCCACGGCCAGGGCAACATCATCATGAGATCTTATTTTGGCCAAAAGCAGATTCAAAAGGTAAATCTTTACCGTACCACTGGGCGCATCTAAAAAAGAATAGCTGTCCTGAACCATTTTCAGCACATGCAAGAACGGTGTTGTAAACTGTACGTTAATCAGTGTTCAAGCAGGTCTCATCTTGACTCACTGTTTGACACAAAGCATGTTGGTCATATGTCGTTTCTTGCAGGTACAGTCGGTCAAAAGCTGAAGCATCCGTTCTTTAGTATGCGAAAGATCAAAATCTAGTCCGTTCGGAAATTCGTGCCCACAGAAAGCGTCAATTTTCTCCCAAACTGTTTGTTGTATGGACATGAATTTGTGCATGCAGTCTTAGATTTACCATGCAGTTAAGATTTTGCGATCATTACATCCACAGCTGTCGCGAAATTTGCAAAACGGCGATTTTCTTTGATCTTCTAGGAACATTTGCCTAAATCTGCCCGTAACATTAATTCTTACAGTAAATTACAACATTTGTGCGACAAGACGGTTCAAAGGCGTGTCCTAAATGTGTGATTGGTTGTTCACGTGATTTTGATACGAGGAATGATGTTCTGATAATGAACCATGATAGCAGTAAATCATCAGGAAGCTGTGACAAATCGTAACTGTTTATGTGTTATTACAGATTGGCATATGAAATTAGTTTATCATAAACGATGGAATGCGATCGACTTGCCTCATTCCAAATCGGACGACTCCAATAAGTTCACAACAGTTATTGGTTGGATAAACTGCAAGCCATCTCGCTGCCAGTAATCTTCTTCTTCATGTAGCACGTGTTCTTCACATTTAGCCCAGTACTCTGTGTCTAATCGTGAAAGGGCCTCACGAGTCATGTCTTTAACATCGCACATTTTAAAAGTGGTGTTCTGGGCGGCCACTTGCCCTTTAACTTTAGCCCAAACCAGCTCTATTGGATTAAGGTGAGAATGGTAAGGTGGGAGTCGAAGAGAAACATGACCCTGCTCTTGGATGATTTTATCAATCAGATACACTTTTGTCTTATTCCTCTGTCTCACAAGCTGCAACAACTCTGGTTTTAAATAGCTGTTGTCAGCGAAGATATTTTCATTCACAAGCCACCTCCTGATTTTGTCTTTCGTGCTTGCCGAAGTGGGAGCTTTATCCTCCTGCGCTAGAACATTATGATAGGACACATTATCCATCACCAGGCAAGACGGCCTATCTAGAGTCGGGAGGAGTGTATTCACTATCCAATCTCGAAAAATTTGCCCATTCATTTCACTGTGGTAGTCCCTACCATCTACAGACTTTGATAGAAAAATAAGCTCTGCATCACGGACAAGCCCATTCTGTCTGCTGCCAGCATGTGCTAATATAATGCGTTAACCTTTGCTGCTGGGAATTTTCCTTCTATGGTCTCCGTCAACAGATTGCCGTTCTTTCTCGTTCGTATAATGAGCATTAACCCAAGATTCGTCCAAATACACTATATCATAGCCGTCTTGTCTTCTCTCACGAATCTGCCTAAGGTATTTGCTTCGAGCTGCAACCAGATGTGGTTTTTCACATAAAAAATTCCTTCCGCCAGACGTTTTTCTAAAAGTGAAGCCAACACATCTGACAAGTTGCCAAAGAGTTGTTTTTGAGACGTTAATATCGCATTCTGCTTGCAGCCGACTTTTCAGCATGCGGTGAGTAACAAGTTGATTGGCATAAAACATCTTCAAAATCAAACGTCTAATGACATCCTTGTCAAAATCATCAATTTTTTTCTTCCTTCCTTGCTTAACCGCTGCGTCTGAACAATCACCGTCCTGTTGTATCCAACGTCGAAAAGATCTTCTATCCACACCCAGGGCCTTTCGTGTTCTCCTACCTGGTTCTTGGATGTCGTGGTATAAACTATCCATCTTAGCCTCTCTGCGAAAATGCCTGTAAAATATAACAGTTACCTTCTGCAAAGTGATAAATTTGCATTTCAGATTCATTGCGCTTTTCATAATTATGCAGTTTAGTTTATTAATATATTATACGCTGGTGTCGTTTTGTTTCGTTGCAGCCAACTCATTGCAATTAGCATACGCCGCTGAAATAATTACTCGCGACTGTGTGCAATAGGTGCGCACTGGTGCGGACATGTAGTCACTACATTAATTCAACTAAAGAAAATATTGAATAGCAAATTTCATCGCTTGTGCTGTGCTGCAACAAAAATTAAGTGCGCATATTTTGAACGGATCTTGTAACTTTTCTGTAGAACTAATAAAAATTAACCCAAACAAAGGTAAGAGTATTTTATATAACTTAAAGAAGAAAATTCGAACATGACATGAGTTTTGTAAGGGCAAAAAATACATTAATAACTGCATTGATATCAGTAGGGCACGTAGCAAATTTCAATAACATCCGTCAAGGGGTTGCAAAGTTACAACGTTCAATGTGTGGGCACGAATTTCCGAACGGACTATAGTCACTATGGTGTGTTTAGTAATGGTCGCCATCTGCGCACTGTAATTCCCGTAAATTATTTATAGTTTCATTGTGTCTTACTTCTCGTATCACAAAAAGTGTTCATTGGATGCACTTGTCAGCGTCGTGAACACGTATCTCATTGTTACACTCTCACCTCCAATTACAACTAGAAAACTAAGTATAACTAATTACTAAGAATGTAACCAGCAATAATAAAACCAACAAATAATAGACAACTTCATATCAGAAATGACGGCTGAAGTCACTTACTGAAAGGCACAATAACTTAAAAAATAACACCAACCAAAGAGAAAAGACACAACATGGAGAAATAATACAGAACAATGCATACATGTGGTTGGGAACCTCATCTTGTACCATTAATTGTTACATAAACCACACATGGTTTAGTGAAGGCTGCCTACAAGGTGGACCAGCTGTATTGGTGGATCCATGCTTTAGTGTAGGCTGTCTACAAGGGAACCAGCTGTATTGGTTGATCCATGCTTTAGCGTAGGTTGTCTACAAGGTGACCAGCTGTATTGGTGCATCCATGCTGTAGTTAAGGCTGACTACAAGCGGACCAGCTGTATTGTGAATCCATGCTTTAGTGTAGGCTGCTTACAAGGGGCCCAGCTGTATTGGTGGATACATGCTTTAGTGTAGGCTGCCTACAAGGGGACCAGCTGTATTGGTGGAACCATGCTTTAGTGTAGACTGTCTACAAGGTGACCAGCTGTATTGGTGGATCCATGCTTTAGTGAATGCTGTCTACAAGGGGAACAGCTGTATTGGTGGATATATGATTTAGTGTAGGCTGTCTACAAGGTGGCCAGCTGTATTGGTGGATCCATGCTTGATGGTATGCTGTCTACAAGGAGACCAGCTGTATTGGTGGATCTATGCTTTAGTGTAGGCTGTCTACAAGGTGACCAGCTGTATTGGTGGATCCATGCTGTAGTTAAGGCTGACTACAAGCGGACCAGCTGTATTGGTGGATCCATGCTTTATTGTAGGCTGTCTACAAGGGGTCCAGCTGTATTGGTGGATCCATGCTTTAATGTAGGCTGTCTACAAGGTGACCAGCTGCATTGGTGGATCCCTGCTCTAGCGTAGGCTGTCTACAATGTGACCAGCTGTATTGGTGGATCAATGCTTTAATGTAGGCTGTCTACAAGGTGACCAGCTGTATTGGTGGATCAATGCTTTAATGTAGGCTGTCTACAAGGTGACCAGCTGTATAGGTGGATCCATGCTTTAGTGTAGGCTGTCTAGAAGAAGGCTAGCTGTTTTGGTGGATCCATGCTTTAATGTAGGCTGTCTACAAGGGGACCAGCTGTATTCGTGGATCCATGTTTTAGTGTAGACTGTCTACAAGGAGACCAGCTGTATTGGTGGATCCATGCTTCAGTGTAGGCTGTCTACAAGGTGAACAGCTGTATTGGTGGATCCATGCTTTAGTGTAGGCTGTCTACAAGGTGACTAGCTGTATTGGTGGATCCATGCTTTAATGTAGGCGGGCCAAAAAGGGGACCAGCTTTATTGGGGGATCCATGCTTTAATGTAGGCTGTCTACAAGGTGACCAGCTGTATTGGTGGATCCATGCTTTAATATAGGCTGTCTACAAGATGACCAGCTGTATAGGTGGATCCATGCTTTAGTGTAGGCTGTCTACAAGGTGACCAGCTGTATAGGTAGATCCATGCTTTAGTGGAAACTGTCTGCAAGGGGACCAGCTGTATTGGTGGATCCATGCTTTAGTGTAGGCTGTCTACAAGGTGACCAGCTGTATTGGTGGATCCATGCTTTTATGTAGTCTGTCTACAAGGGGACCAGCTGTATTGGTGGATCCATGCTCCATAAGGAGATTTAGGGAAATGAATGAGACATACATAATCAGGAATTATTATTTAGAAATGTATTTTATTTTTACCTTAAATAAATTTGTTGTTTGAAAATATGTAATGTGAAAAACAACATTTATTTAGATGAATGTGGTATTTATTTATTAGTATAATTATTTCCCTTGGCACTTATACCAGTGGTGATAAAGTGAGATATTTATAAACTGTACTGGTATTTCGTCATGAGTAGGTAAGTATCTTAATTATTTATTTATAAAGGTGTGAATCTATTAGAGCAGTGGCGGCAGACACATTTGTCTGGGTTGTTTTGTAATACAGTATGTTCAAGAGATTGATTAAGAACGCTGTTAAGCATTGACAACACTGTGTGGTGTTCATTGTTAAGAAAAGGATACAATGGTTCCTACCACTTACGAGAAAATACCAAAACAATAGATGATATACTTTAACCTGAGATACCTCCTCCTATACTATAGTATCTAACTATCGCTGCTATTTCTGGCTCTAAAAGCTCTAATTGCAAGCGACTATACCAATTAAATGGTAGTAAGATTTACTCACTGAAAAATACGTTGCTACAGTGGAAACAAAATAATTATTGCAAAAATTTTAGGAGAAAAAAAAATTCCCTTAATTTTTAAGTCCACTACAAGTACACCCCTGAAGTCAGTTAGAGTAACGGACACAATTAACAGGACGAAATTGTCTGAACGCACTCCTTAGCTTAGCTCAAACACCTACTTCTTCAGAACCCTGTGATTGTTAGACAATCACAAACTTTACCAGCGTTTAGTATTACAAAATCAGTAATTAACATATTTTCCGACAAAATGAACCTGTAACTCAAATGTATATTACTCAAAATGCTGTGGAAAAACAATTATTAATTGTGTGGTCAGCACGCCCATAAACAGATCGTTAGTCTAGGGGAATAGTTATTTTTAAAGATACACAAAAATCCACGAGACAATCACACTCTTACTCTATTACAGAATAAAGAATCTATAGACGAGCTGATATTGTCGTGCTAGCTCAAGACTCAGAATTCAATTCCCAGAAAAACACGCACTATTTGTCGTATCGTCTGCCTCTTCTAAGTTCAAAATCCCGATAGACAAGAACTCATTTGTCGTACTTGCTCAGGATTTTGAGTTCAATTTCCGGAAACGAGCCCACATTTGTCGTAGATTTGCAATAGGTGAATTAAGACTTAGGTTTGGTCCCTTCTGAATAGCAAAAGAAACAAGTGATAGCTCAGTGAGATATAAAATAGAAAAAGATTCCACGAGTGAGATTGAGGAAATATATTAGAGTCAGTCTCTGACCCTCGAGGTGATTTCTCTCTGTCAGCCTATCATCTACGTAAGATTAAGATTTTTCAGACCGTCTAGTATGATATTGTTGCGCTAAACTTGTCGCAACTTATTCTGACCATGCATTTTGACTATAGTTAATTTTTCAATGCATGGGGAGTAACTCATGGAATTGTAGTCACTTTTATTTCTACAGTCGTCTAATCTTGATAGCTGTCGTCAAGAAGTTGTCTTATCTTGATAGCTAGGATTGTTGATAGTTGTGTAAACGATTTTGAGTCATGTCCATATATGGAGCGCCAGTTCTTTGAAAACAGTTGGCAATCGCAATGTTTCAAGATTTATTTCCTTTTAAGGTTTGAGTCTTCAGTCGAACATCGTAGAACATTCTTCGTTTCGTAAGTTTAGCTGAGTTGTATTCAATTCGCGTTTTCTGCGCATGTCTCTGTTTGTGGCATTGTTTAAAATGATTTCCGCCCAGGTCAGTCTGAGCAGAGATGCTGGTAGGGCGAGACATAGCGATGTGCTAGTCTTCGCTTAGTTTATTCAGGAAGGAGTCCTCATCATTGTTGTTCCTTTTTTGAGATGATATATCTCTATGTTATTTCAAATGCCTGGAGGCATATGTGATTTATGTGATTTAATTCCTGATGACAGGTAACTGAATCCTTTTTTCGCTGAGTAACTTTATCGCCATCTTGTGATGTTGACTTTTGCTTTGCCTGCCTTATTATAAAGTCTGTGATATGACAAGTTCGCTCAGCTCACGATCCACTTATATTGTCACTCATCGATTGATGCCTGTCCTACGGACTATTTGCTTCCTGACCTTTATTGATGGATCTAGGTTTGATACCTTTGCTGTATAAGGAACATAGAGAACGATAATGTGACGCTCAAAAGACATGCCTGTCTTGTTGAGGTCAAAAATAGGAGACCAGATTTAATCTCCTAGTTGATATCTACTAGCTCTTATGGAAAGGGGAAGTTTACTACCTGACTACATGTACAGCTGAGTCCGATATCCTAAAAAGGCATATGATATACATTATTTTGATGCTGTCTGCTGTGCCTGTTGAATTGACTACATATGTAATAATGACTGTTTGATCGTACCTATGATGTACTGGCTTGTTTATGTCTACACACTTCGTCATTGTGGCGTCTATAATAAATTATACAAAGGCCAGGTAAATGACAGTACCCGGCGTTGAGTCATACATTACCAGTTGAAACGTGTTGCTGTCAAAGTATCAAGTTGCTGTCGTTTGTGAAGGTCAAGTACCGATTTCAAGCAATTTACGGTTCAATAAGAAGGTCAAGTGCCGTTATTTACTTATCAATTTTGAAGCTCAAGTACCATCATCATGGCAGTTGGAGCAGTCCAGATGTACTATCATCGTTGGATCTTCATTCCTTAGGACGCTGATTGTCATCTGTTTTTTCTGCTGTGGCTGACGTTTAAATACCCATAAGTTAAGTGGCCTGTTTGTTTGTGAACGGTGCCCTTATACTTCTACTGAGTCCTCTGTGTTTCATCTCATTCTTGTGTTTACATGTTATATGTTTATATGTTATTTGTATATTTATATTTATATGTTTATGTTTCTGCGGGTTCTCGGTTGGGCGGTGTCTCCCTTAGATCATACCACGTCATAGAGGTCGTCTATCGTGAGCGTTTTCTGTAGGGTGTGCAAATTTCCGATACTGGAATTTGCAAAGCGACTTCTGTTGCTATTTTTTGTTAGTTGTGATGACATGTGTTAGTATTGTTTTCGTTATTTTTCTGCATTCTTTAGTTCTGTTTTGATTTGTTTGTATTTGCTAGTCTACTCTTTTCTATAGTTTAGTTTCATATACCATTTTTGTTTGTACACTGTGGTGTCTTGTATTTGTATTATCTTCTCGTAGATATCATCACATTTTTTGTGATATTTCTTTAATTTTCGCTTTATTTTTTGTTAATTTTACGAATGTTTTCGTATTGTTGCTAAATCTTTGTTATTGTTTACATTGTATTGTTTACATTGTATTGTTTAAAGTGTAATGTTTACATTGTTATTGTTTACATTGTGATTGTGTTTACATAGTCATTGGTTACACTTATAGTAGTTAATTCACATTTAATGGTGGGTTATGCTTATGCATTACTACTACACAGATGATTAGTAAATGATGAATAGTATTGTGCACTATTGAATGGGAAGTGCACCTATGATCAAGAGTTGATTGATGATATTTCAAAAAGGTCTATACACAAGTTCTTGGATATAAGACTTGTTTCCCACAGAGATTGGGATGATAATATAGGTTGTGAGTAAACAAGTGCTTCATTTAAGACTTGTTATAATTAAATTTGAAATAAGATAATTAATTATTTCAGGTTGTGGACTCATATTATTACTCATCATGGCTACATTTGAGAACTTTATTGAGCAGGGTAAATTGCTTGGGAAGACTGGTGATAAGTTAGAAGAATTTGCAACTGCTCAATATGATAAAGCAATGGAAGCTGAACAAAAGAAACTGCAGATGCAGGTGGATGAAAAAAGATTCCAAATGTAAATGGAAAAACAAAAAAGAGAAGCAGAAGCAAAAGCTGAAGAGAAGAGACTACAGATTGAGTCTGAAAATAAAAGACTTGAAAAAGAGGCTGAAAATAAAAGACTTGAGGCTGAAAATAAAAGACTTGAAATAGAGTCTGAAGAGAGAAAAGCAAAAATGGAGCATGAAGAAAAACTCTTAGCTTTGGAAGTTGAGAAATTAAGGGTGATGAACATGGGTAATGCTAATGATGCAAATAAGGTCTCAGATAAGACTAATGCAAGCACTTTCAAGCTTAATCTACCACCATTCAATGCTTCCATCGACGACATAACATTCTATCTGGACAGATTTGAAACTTCATGTAAAGTACATAACATAGATAAATCACTGCAGGTTTATCCTTTGTCCAAAATACTTAGAGGTGATGCTTTGAGTATGTTAAGCATGGTAGATGAGCCTGACAAGAACAACTATGAGGTTGTCAGGGCTATATTGTTAAAAAAATTCCAACTTGACGAAGACGGCTATCGTCTTCAATTTAAAAATATGTTGCCAGAAACTGGTGTGCAATTCTCTGAATTCATTTCAAAGACACGTCTTACTTTTTTACGTTAAGTAGAGCTGTCTAAGACAGAAAAAACTTATGAAGGACTTATGGACTTAATACTTAGAGACAAAGTCATGTCTTCTGTCAATGAGTCTTTCCTTGCTTTCCTTCATGAGCGTAAACCTAAAACAATAAAAGAAATGGAAGATTTCTGTAGCCAGTATATAACTGCGCATCCTCACGTAACCATTGGTAACTCTAAAGTAAAAGAAGGTCTGCCAGTTGCTTCGGCAGCACCTTATGGTCAAAACTCTAGTCATAGATTCCAACAAAATTTTGATAGGAAAAGTAACCGTAGTTACGGTCAAAATTATGGAAATCAATTTCAGGGTGATTCTTCTTCGAAGAATTGGAGACGAGCTGACAGCCCTCGTTACTTCCAACCTAATAATTTTAGGCATTTCAGAAGAGGATATGGTAACAGAGGCTTTTCCTCGCGTAGACCCCAAAACAAACAAATAGATGTTTACATCATTGTGGACATGATAATAATCATGGAATACTGTAATTCGAAACAGGATAACAGTTATAATAGAGACAATAATAACTACAGAGATAATAACAACAGTGATAACTTCAGAGGTAATAGTAGTCGCGGTAGATCTCAATACAAAAAAAAGAGTTATCAGCAGGCTAACTCGGTTCAACAAGAATCTCAGGGAGCCTGTAATCAGGTTTCTGATAATAAAAATTCTGACGCTGTCACTTGTTCTTCTTTTGACTTTGGGAGAGCAAACAAGTGCCCCCAATGCAGTACTTTGTTCGAACCATCTACAATATCGACTTTGAGTTGTGGTCACCCTCTCCCCGATCTTCCTGCTTCGGTTGCACATGACGGGAGAGGTTCTCTAATCCTACATAAGGGTCTTGTTAATAATACTCCGGTCTCACTACTTTTCGATTCCGGATGCACCACTATTGGTGTTAGACAATCGCTTGTAGATCCATCCTGTGCGACAGGAAGGGTTATCAAATGTGTTACATTTGGCGGCACTCTAGAGAAATATCCTACTGCTGTAATTCACATTGCCACTCCTTTCTTTACGGGAGATGTGCATGCCTGTTTCTTACCTAATCCTATTGCGGACCTTATTATAGGTCGTATCCATGGAGTTAGGGAATGTACCCCACAGCAGATTGCTGCTTGGAAAGATGATAATATGCAAGCTACCAATGCAGTGGTTACAAGAGCACAAGCTCTACAAACACCACAAACTTCGTTGGATAATAATAATGAAGTTCATAGCCAAGATAGTACCTTGGTTATTTCTCGTGACTCGTTCATAAAATTACAAGAAGAAGATCCTACGCTAAAAAAATTCTTCATTCTTGCGAAGAAAGGTGATCCAAATAAGGATACACAAAGAAAATCTTGGATAGAAATGAAAAAACGGCGTACTTGTACGTATGGTACAAGACTCGGCTACGTCAGCACATTCGCAAATTCTTGTTCCCAAGAGTATGAGAGTGCAAATATTGCAACATGCTAATGACTCGCAATGTGCTGGACACATGGGATTTTCCCGTACAAAGTCGAGAGTCCTTGCGGCTTTCTTTTGGCCCTTTGTTAACAAGGACATTCGTATATACTGCCGATCATGTCAGGTATGTCAGGAGTTCAAATCTAGAGGACCACGACATGCTGCGCCTATCCAGGCTGCTAACATCCCTATTCGGCCATTCCAGAAAATGGCCATAGATATTATTGGCCCTTTTAAGATAAAGTCGGCCAGAGGACATCAGTTTATCCTTACATGTGTCGATATGTGCACACGTTGGCCAGAGGATATCCCTCTAAAGAGCGTATCTACTACAGATATCGCAGATGCTCTTTGGCTGATATTTTCTCGCTTGGGGTTCCCCAGAGAAATACTGTCAGACCATGGCACTCAACTCATATCTGACACTATGTCACAGGTAATGTCTACCTTACATATTGAACGATCTCTCAGTAGTATCTACCATCCTATGTCTAACGGGTTAGTTGAGCGTCTGAATAGAACGCTCAAGACTGCTTGGTAAGATAACTGAAGATCATCCTCAAGATTGGGACAGGGTTTTACCCGCGGCTCTTTTTGCCTATAGAGAGGTCCCAAATGAGCACACAGGATTTTCTTCCTTTGACCTTGTCTTCGGCGCGCGTCCGCGCGGCCCTATGTCTTTATTACACGATCTCATCACTGCCGATGATATTAGTGATGACACTCAATTTTCATATGAGTATGGCATTGCTCATAGGCAAAAGATCATTGAGGCATGCAAACTAGCGACTGCTTCGTCAGAAATTGCTAAAGAAAAAGCAAGGCAGTTTGCTAACAAGAACAGATGTCTACGACAACTTTGTCCAGGTGACAAAGCATTCGTCCTACTCCCCAGTAGGGAAAATAGACTTCTGATTGCATGGAAAGGTCCATATGCAATAGTCTCACGAATTTCCGATGTTGACTATGTGGTCGATATAGATGGAAAGCATAAAACTTTCCATATCAACATGCTGACGGAATTTCATGAGCGTCCAGACTATTTGTTGCCTATTTTTCAGGCAACGGACGAATCTTCAGTACCTCATGGTCATTACTCATCCCTGTCTGTCATACAGGATGAGGAATCTGTTTTTTTAAATGTCGATCTTCCTCTTCCAGTGGTTCCACTACATTCTATGGAATCTTGGAAAGATGTCTCAATTTCTCCTAATCTTTCTGTTGATGAATATCGTAAAGTCTCGTCGATGTTACAGACATTTAAGGATGTTCTAACCGACATCCCTGGTCACACGCAGGTCATAGAACATGACATAATTCTTACCGACAATAATCCTATTAGGGTTAGGCCGTATCCTATCCCTATACACTTTCAGTCACAAGTGGAAAAGGAATTGGATGAAATGATCCAATTAAACATAATTGAACCATCGAATTCTCCATATTCTTCTTCCATGGTTATTGTTCGGAAGAAAGATAAGAACATACGAATTTGCGTTGATTATCGCAAATTAAATCAAGTCACAAAGTTCGATGCTGAACCTATGCCTTTACTAGAAGATCTACTTATTAGACTTTCTAATTCTAGATTCTTCACTAAACTTGACTTGTCAAAAGGTTATTGGCAAGTGCCTTTAGCAGATCATGCCAAACCTCTGACTGCTTTCTCTACACCTAGGGGTTTATTTCAATGGAATGTAATGCCCTTCGGTCTTATGAACGCCCCTGCTACTTTCGTTCGCATGATGCGTCGAATTCTTTCTCATCGTTCAGATGTCATCGCATACTTAGATGATATCTGTCTCTTCAGTGATTCTTGGGAAGATCACTATCTGGGTTTATATGACCTACTGTCTACTCTAAGTGAGTATAATCTGACAGCAAAACCTTCTAAAGCTTATATTGGTTTTGGGGAAATTTCTTTCTTGGGTCATCGTGTTGGTCATGGTCTCTTGAAGACAGAAGACCATAATACTTCAAAAATATTGAACATCTCTGTACATAATACGAAGAAACAAGTCCGGAGTCTCTTGGGGTTAATTCAATTCTATGGGAGATTTATTTCGAATCTATCTTCGATAATGGCACCTCTGTCAACGTTGTTGAAGAAAGGGTCGCCTAATCTGATTCGTTGGTCTCAGGAATGTCAATCTTCCTTAGACCAGATTAAAAGTATATTTTCTTCTCCTCCCATCCTAAGATTACCTACTCTTGATAGAACTTTTGTTCTTCGAAGTGATGCTTCATCCACTGGGATCGGAGCAGCACTTATGCAGGAATATGCTGAAACTCTGCATCCTGTCATGTACATTTCTAGAAAACTAAATGCGGCAGAGAGGAACTACTCGGTTTTAGACCGTGAATTGTTGGCTATGGTTTGGTCTATTCTCAAACTACAAAGATTCCTCCTGGGCGCACATTTCATTCTAGAAACTGATCAGAACGCTCTTACAGCTATTCAGACTAAGAACTTGAAGAGTTCGAGATCCACTCGATATGCTATTGCTCTTCAACCTTTTCACTTCACGGTACGATTAATAATAATGTATTGTATAGTATGAAACTTAATGGCTATTAAATAGAATTATATTGGTTGTTTTTTCTCAGCATGTTATTGTTGATCAGAGAAGCTACCTTTCTGTTGTCAAACATGGAGAGTTCCACATTGTACACTTTCCTTGGAACGACAGGAGATGTGTCCTGGATCGTCATTTATGTTTAATTTCATTATGTAATGGTATTATTAAACATTTAGATAATGTACTATTTAACATTTTATATCAGATGTGTACATCCATTCTAAGCAGTATTAGAGTATGACACTGCTATTTGATTATAATGATATGAACTTGCATATTTATATTGTATTTTCATGCAGGCGTAATATGTGTTGATGGCACCTCCCCGATATATATATTTTTTGAATAAGATTTTTTATCTGTTGAGAAATATTCTCACCAGACACTTTATGTGTCAATGTAGCCTCATATTAGGCAGTGCAATTAGTTATCTCCGCATAATTTGTGCGTTGTTAAACCGCTTTTGGTTTTACTCTGGGATATTTTAAAAAAAAAAAATGTTGCACATTTTTTTTAATCGGGAGGTGGCGGTAATGTTGCGCTAAACTTGTCGCAACTTATTCTGACCATGCATTTTGACTATAGTTAATTTTTTAATGCATGGGGAGTAACTCATGGAATCGTAGTCACTTTTATTTCTAAAGTCGTCTAATCTTGATAGCTGTCGTTAAGAAGTTATCTTATCTTGATAGCTAGGATTGTTGATAGTTGTGTGAACGATTTTGAGTCATGTCCATATATGGAGCGCCAGTTCTTTGAAAACAGTTGGCAATCGCAATGTTTCAAGATTTATTTCCTTTTAAGGTTTGAGTCTTCAGTCGAACATCGTAGAACATTCTTCGTTTCGTAAGTTTAGCTGAGTTGTATTCGATTCGCGTTTTCTGCGCATGTCTCTGTTTTGTGGCATTGTTTAAAATGATTTCCGCCCAGGTCAGTCTGAGCAGAGATGCTGGTAGGGCGAGAAATAGCGATCTGCTAGTCTTCGCTTAGTTTATTCAGGAAGGAGTCCTCATCATTGTTGTTCCTTTTTCGAGATGATATATCTCTATGTTATTTCAAATGCCTGGAGGCATATGTGATTTATGTGATTTAATTCCTGATGACAGGTAACTGAATCCTTTTTTCGCTGAGTAACTTTATCGCCATCTTGTGATGTTGACTTTTGCTTAGCCTACCTTATTATAAAGTCTGTGATATGACAAGTTCGCTCAGCTCACGATCCACTTATATTGTCACGCATCGATTGATGCCTGTCCTACGGACTATTTGCTTCCTGACCTTTATTGATGGATCTAGGTTTGATACCTTTGCTGTATAAGGAACATAGAGAACGATAATGTGACGCTCAAAAGACATGCCTGTCTTGTTGAGGTCAAAAATAGGAGACCAGATTTAATCTCCTAGTTGATATCTACTAGCTCTTATGGAAAGGGGAAGTTTACTACCTGACTACATGTACAGCTGAGTCCGATATCCTAAAAAGGCATATGATATACATTATTTTGATGCTGTCTGCTGTGCCTGTTGAATTGACTACATATGTAATAATGACTGTTTGATCGTACCTATGATGTACTGGCTTGTTTATGTCTACACACTTCGTCATTGTGGCGTCTATAATAAATTATACAAAAACCGTCACTAGCTGTTGCAAGCATCATTGACTTTTCTCATCGTGAGTTAACGTGACGTCCTTGTGTGGATTGCCTTGCTTGTAACGCTCACTGTTTGAATACACATCTGCATCCTACTTAAACCAGACTAAAGACACCATGTTACTACGCCTCATCATCCCTGGTGTCTGAGGGTGGCACACTACTCTGCAAAGGCCAGGATTATCATACCTTTAGAGAAGCAGATGAAATACAACACCCTCAACGTTGTGTGGCAAATGTGACATCCTCCACGGAACATTTATACACAACACACATTATGCTACTCAACAGATATATATAGTAATATATATCCCTCACATACATACACACATAAGTGACTACAATAGACACACAGACGTGAAACTATGACAATAGAAATATAGATAATTAGGAAAGGGCTGACCGACACACTGGAATAAGTTTAAGTGAATTTTAATTATCAGAAAAAAAATTCCATCACAACACGTAAAATTTACATCAAGCATATACAAATATTCATAAAGTCAATGAATTGCTACAAGAAAGATGGACCCATTGGTATGATCCTTTCCCTCGATGTATAGCCCATAGTCCTGTTAGAAGAAAAGTGATAGCCCCAAAGAGTCACGGATACATATGATTTAGTCTAAGATTTCCCTTTAAAGGTATGAACAGACTTGGATACTCTGATCTATCCTAAGGAAAAATATTGTTAACAACAAAACAAAACGTGCATAAAGAAATTTAACTCTTTCAGTCCCAAGCAAAAAAGTGGGTTTGGCCCAAGCAAAAATGGCCACCCCAGTGCGTTTTTATTGTTGTTGTTTGGAAATAATTTTTAGAAATGTTCATATGCATAAATAACTTTGTTGTTGTATATGAAACTGAAGGTAATTGGATGTACTTTACTCTTGTGCTACAAGTATAAAAGCTTTCATTGAATAATGATTAGTTATTCAAGGTAAAATGAAGGATATGCGCTTAAAGAAAATGATTAGTTATTCGAGGTAAAATGGAGGATATGCGCTTTAAAAAATCGCTTTAAAAATCTAAAATAAATATCTCAAAACAGAAACACGTTCACTCTTAAACACGTGCGGTATTTAAAAGAATGTACTTGCAGACGGAAATGACTTTGTGGGTAGTTATAATAAGAAACAGTCTCAAACAGAGGCACATATACTAAAGGCTTTTTAAAGTCGATTGGGCCAAGCGCGTCTAACCCCTGAGCCTAAATAAAGTCGATTGGGACTTAAAGAGTTAAGACAGCAAAATGGGTGCCAAAATACAACAATAAAGGAATCGCTCAGTCCTGCATTCACTCTATTCAGTCAGCCGTGATCACTAGCTTTCGTTCGTACTTACAGCTTTGGTAGCAACTTCTGGACAAACACTTTTTAGGACAAGCACATACAAAATCTCCAGGGTTAAACACTGGCCAAGGGAACCCCAGCTCCCCAAAGATAGGTTGAATTCGCTACTTCAGGGAACGTTTCCTTGGTATTTCTTATTTTAGGATATCTGGTTCTGCCACATTAAAATTGTCCAGGCACGAACGTCAACAGCGAGCAAAGTGTCAATAGCTTAGATTTCTAGTAACTAGGAATGTCAGGTAACTTCCTTCTCTCAGTACAGGACTTTATTTGGTCACACCACCACTAGTCACAACTCCGTCGGAATGTTTATTGATTGTAATATTTTACTTGCCACAAGGGCTGAAATGTACTTGAGGTTTTTCTCCGGAAGAATTAAGTCTGGCTTGATAGGCCAGTTACTTCATTTAATCTTAAATGTTTATGTAATGGGTACTCTGTCGTTATGGATGCCAACGCAATGCCAGACAGGTTTTACTTTATACACCCAAGTCTTTAAGGAAAAATGTTTATGTTCTTCACAGATATTACTCAGTACTTAAACGCTGGTAAAGTTGGGTCACCCCGGTGTCACTGAATAAAGAGAAAAAACATATAAAATACTATACATACTATTCTTCGGTTATAACTTACATTATAAACTGCAAGCGTAGAGCTTGTCTTATTGTTTAAAATTCCCGTGAAATAAGTTATATTCATAAAATCAATCATCATGAATTAGAAATACATACGTATTTCGTAAATACTCAATGATGAATCAGTGCAGTTATAAGTTAGTTTAAAATATTCTCGACTGATTATTAGCAGTTTAATTAAATTCATTTACAGCTGCATGAGTTTAAGCTAGAATTTATAGTTTATTCTGCTTTCCACTGTAATACGCCAGCTAGAGAATGTAACAAACTTAATATTTAATTTTTCTGCACACATATTTAACGAGTAGAATTAAATAAGCGATTTATCACTAGATCACTCAACACAAATTAGATATCTAATAATTACCTCTACACAGAACTACAGATTAATACCGCGAACTAGAATCATTCAATATAGTGGTAGTCTAGAACTTGGCAAAATGTTGCCAAGACACTAAGAACTACGCAATACACAAGATATTCTTTCTGGCACTAGCGATCTGTCTACTGCAGATTTAGGAAGACTGAATGCAGTCAAGTTACAGCCCCTGGGATATATATATCTTAAACAGACAAAGGATGCGCGCTATTTCCAAAAACCCTCGTCTCCCTCTTTCCTCTTAACACTTCACATAACTAAGACGCTGGCCATAACTGCCAAACGTGTCTTCACACCTACTCCGACTACTCTCATTTCTGAGCGCAGCCGATTGGCGCCTAATCACACCTAACACCGAGAAACGTAACCGTAGAGCGCCGTGTCAGATGAAAATGTTAGACGATATGTCTGCCATCCCATGTCTATCGAGACGAATTTTCACACTATTCGCTCACATCCCCGGGACTGACACATGACGCAATACAATGCGTTTCCACTATGAGAAAAGAAACGGCAAAGTCAGAATGAAAAAATAATATTTTGACGCAAACGAACGAATGCGAAAAAAAACAGGAAAAGGATAAAAGAGCGATAATAAAGTAGAGGACACGGGTAGAAAAGAAAAGAATATAGAAAATTTATTGACCATAAATCTCTATGCGACAGCCACCTCCATCCCCACCTTCTTACCTTAATTTCCATTTGTATTGGCTTTTGCCCGCATCGAAAAATATTCACAAAATTCTAGTAGACAACATTAAATATTTCAACAGCTACCAGACTTACTACAATACCATAACCATATAATTTTGTTGAGCAATGTTAAGAAAAAATAAAAATTATGTGGCACTACTGATTAACATACCGGTAGGAAAAATGTCGAAAAACTATATCTACCTGTCAGTAGCAAAACGGTGTCAACTAGCTACCAACTGCTGTGGAAAGACAAAAACACAGTCGCGAGTTAATACTCGTATAATAATTAACTGATGATGGATATATACTTTACGATTGTCTGGGTACCTTCCTATTTTTATAATTATTGTTGATCAGAATCCAGATCATTACGCTCCGGGCAAACACATTAAGTCCCAGTCTCCATCAGCAAATTTTGAAAGGTATTGATGTTAATTACACATGCAGCGCGCTGGTTGTATACACGACGGATGCATCCTCTCATACGTCCATCTCTTATCGTCTTACTTTTGATGCCAAGGTCCAACAATCTTAGTCTTGTTGATTTATTGATTGCAGTATCGTCTTCAGGTGATTATTATATGACCTTAGAATCTTTCCCTTTTTGATATCCAATGTTCCCACTATGAGGGCTCTCAAGGCACCTTCCTAATGTGAGCTTTACATAAAGTTGACCATGAGCAAAGATTATGTCTAGTAGGTAAATACCTGCACGATCAAATGAAAGTACCTGTGTTTTGTTGATTGTCATGACAAAAGCTAAAATCACAGGAAACTGGAGGCGTCTTAAGATGACAGAAAAGCTAGTATCGCTTGGCTCTAAAATTATGCGTGGAATGAAAACTCGTACATTTTAAGTAATTACTGCTTATGATGATATTGTTTCGTATTTTTGAAAAGGTCAGCCCTCTCTCTTTAGTATTAACAGACTGTAAAAGTTTAAAACAAAAACATGACAAGGTATATGGTGGCTCTTTTAATATAATACAACAATATCAAAATGATCATTTCTTGACCGGTTGCTTGCCGAGAATACCGGAGAAACGAGATTTGTTGACCTCTATATTATCATCATTATTTGTTGACCTCTATATTATCATCATTATTTGTTGACCTCTATATTATCATCATTATTTGTTGACCTCTATATTATCATCATTATTTGTTGACCTCTATATTATCATCATTATTTGTTGACCTCTATATTATCATCATTATTTGTTGACCTCTATATTATCATCATTATTTGTTGACCTCTATATTATCATCATTATTTGTTGACCTCTATATTATCATTATTATTTGTTGACCTCTATATTATTATCAGTATTTGTTGACCTCTATATTATCATCATTATTTGTTGACCTCTATATTATCATTATTATTTGTTGACCTCTATATTATCATCAGTATTTGTTGACCTCTATATTATCATCATTATTTGTTGACCTCTATATTATCATTATTATTTGTTGACCTCTATATTATCATCAGTATTTGTTGACCTCTATATTATCATCATTATTTGTTGACCTCTATATTATCATCATTATTTGTTGACCTCTATATTATCATCATTATTTTCTTTCGCGCTCGTTGCGAAGCGTGGAACCACCACTGCACTGGTACCCTCGCAGGACGCCTGCACCAAACAGTCACAAGACTTTTGTAGTGATCAGTTCTATTGTAATTAGTTATACATGATGATGTTGTCAGCCTCATGTACCACCTCATATTCAGGTAACTCTGACATTCATGTCCCTGCCCTCCTGTCATGTGTCGGCGACGACCGAACTCGCTTCTCGTTGGAGAATCGTCTCATTATTCAAATGGGCGTTTTACCTTCTTGTGGTGGATTTGATGTTAATAGATGTTATCTTTCAATGTTTCTAGTGTATTGAATGAGGTCAGCTGTGAAGGTCCCTGATTATAACAAATTTTGGATTGAGTTATCAGAGTACCTTTCTACTACCACCTTATGACCTCAATCAGACCTATTCTTGACTAGTATGTATGATAGCTACGTATAATGTCTAGGGTTATGCAAGTGTGTAATGTAGTGTAAATATTACTACCAATACATTTAAATTTTAACACATATAGATATAAGACAGGGTCAATACCACAACCACAAACAAACTAACCATCTATTATTCAACTTATGGAAGTCTGTGGCTGAATTTTATGTAATATGCTAGATTACAATTTATTTGCCCTGATTCAGAATTCTCGGAGTCAGGACCAACAACAAAATGAAAATTTTTGGTTTTATTTACATAAATATTTATAACACAGTGGATCTTCTGTCCATACAAAGGACTATTATAATCAAATTATATTTAGGTATTTCTCTAAACTGGGTGACACTGGTAACTAATGGTGGGGTGGGGTGTTGGCATCATTCCCCTTCTTTTTTATTTTAGTATCTTGTGGAAAAGTTATTTAATAATCAAATATTTTATGTCTATGGTAATAAAGTCAGTGGATGACCGTTGTAGTGCCGACACATAGGCACTTATCTTGTGTTGATAGTAGATATGATGCTGACAATTTCCTTTCGTTCACTTGAATGACCCTACTGACACAGTCCCTGGTGTAGAATAGTATAGTAGACCGCTTAATCCAGAAAAGTTTCACTTCTCTCTCTCTCTCTCTCTCTCTCTCTCTCTCTCTCTCTCTCTGTCTCTCTCTCTAGTAAAATCACCAGGGTTCTGGTACTACAGTAGCACCAGAACAAAAAACCCTGAAACAAGGTTATGATTCTGTACAACATATCTACAATGTTATTCCACAATTAATACATGGCATAATTCAATAAAAAAAAGGGTCAGATCTCTCTGACCACCCCATGTCAACCATTTTCCTCTGAGACAACATCTCATACCAATGCTCCTGTTCTTTTCCCTAATGGCTACAACGCCTCTGACACTGCAACAATGATTCTCTCCCATAGAATATTGTGGGTTAACCTTCCCACTGGTAACTGTGGAAACCATTTTAAGTTATACAACTCATGTCAATTTTTACTGCTTGTGTGCAACACCACAGGCCCTGCATAAGTCTGCTGGGGACCTCTGTACTTAGTCGTAACGACTTACCAAACAAGCAGTATCTCATACTCCAAATTTGGTTGTAATAATAAGATCAATAAATTCATTCTTACCACAATTCAAAGAAATATCACAAACATACGTTGACTGGCTTTAGCATTAAGGAAAGTTTAGCTTTGTCCCAGTCCAGACTGCCAAGAATTTTTATTTCACTCTAGGCACTGCTGTTCTCAACGCAGCTTGCTTTCAAAAACTTCTGTATCAACTGTCGACAAGCCTTTGCTTGCTTTTGCCAATATTATCAGACCGGCCCAATCAGCGAGGGTCTAGCTTTTTTCAATTTAAAATTTAAAAAACAAAACCCAAACTCCAAACTTCTAGGAGTGAGTCTTCAAAATATATTTAGCGTTTTTGCTTAACCAATACCCTCCTTCCTATACTTTTCTACCATCCAATCGGATTTGAATAGATCTAATGCATCTTTTTTAAACTTGCGTCCCCAACTAACGTAATGGATAAATGAGCAAAAACAACAGTCCGTCTGTCTTAGCGTTCGTAGACAGATAGTATTATCTCAATATCTTGGCTAATAATTAGACTACCATATATTGTACAACATATTATTGCTCAGGGGATCCTAAGCTATCTTTATATATGATTTTTATGGCCCTAATATTTGTCGTTTAGATTTTCAGTTTTGTCACTGTTAATCGTCAATTTCAACTTTTCCAAAAATCGGCCATCTTTTCCCCTCCCTCTCTCATTTTTTCTATTCAAATAAACTAACTTGTCTTGGTTACGTCAGAAATACACTACTCGGCGAGAATGGAACACTGTCTGTTTGTTTATGTGTTCTGGCTTGTCCAACAGAGAGGTTACAGTATTAGTCCCGCGTGCAGAACGAAGAGGGGTTTTTGCCGAGCGTTGGTAGTATTGGCGTTAATTATTACAGTCGTTTCGTTCTTGCTACTGGAAAATGTCCGAGTTACTACTAATTTGAGCGTTAAAATTAAAATACTACGTTAATTTAGACGGTAGGTTGGTGGCACAGTTCTGGCAGATCGTTAATTGTAAGAATCAAAACCGAAACTAAGAAAGCGTGTTAGATTTTACAGCGGGATCGTTTTTATAAGCATTTCCTCTGCACAAAAGGCAGCGCTATACTTGCGTAGAGACGATTTTAAGCAGACACTTACGGTCGGGTTTATTTATTATTATATGATTAAAATCTTACTGAATTTAGCGATTATTTCACAGATATCGCTACACACCTCCCTTCCTAAAACATGCCTTCACTGCAGGTTCTAATCTGTGAGATAACTTAGCGCAAATGAAGTCCTACATGTTTTTCTGATTTTCATCATAAGGATGTCTACTCAAAAAATCGGCACCCACGTTCTGAGAGCCGTGAATATATTCAATCATAAATGAATAGGGCTGTAATAGTAATGACCATCTTAATAATTTGGCATTTTCATGCTTTGCCTGTGATAAGAATACGAGAGGCTGATGATCTGTTTGGACCACAAATGTCCTACCATACAGATAGATCTGGAATTTTTTTATAGCCCATTTTAACGCTAAACATTCATTTTCACATGTTGAATAATTGTTTTCCGCTTTGTTCAACTTGCGGCTTGCATAAGCGACTGGGTACAATTCTCCGTCTTGTGAGGAGGACCTTTGCAACAATGTAGCACCTAGGCCCACATTGCTTGCGTCACTTCTCACGACAAATTCTTGATTCAAGTCAGGCAATTTTAATACCGGCCTACTTGTGAGTTTTTCTTTTAACTTTTAGTATGCTAATTCACACTGTGCTGACCAATTAATTGTATCAGGTTGTCCTTTACGCGTTAAATCCATCAGAGGAGCACATATAGAATTAAAGTGTTTAATGTACTTTTGGTAGAAACCACACAACGACACAAAAGATCGCACATCTTTTTTTGTTTGTGGCCTCGGTGCTCTTTTCAATTTTTCCAGATTCTTGGGGTCAGGGGTCATGCTACCCTGATAAACGGTATGTCCCAAGAATTCCAACTCTTTACATCCAATACAACATTTTGTTGGTCTAGCAGTCAAGTTAGCCTCTCGGAGTCTATCAAACAGCATATTCAAAGAGGTAACGTGTTCCTCAAATGTTTCAGTAGCGATAAGAATATCATCCATGAAATTCGAGATGCATGGATTTTTCAGGGGATCCAACAATTTTCGCATCATCCTCGAAAACACACTTGGGGCATTTTTCAACCCAAACGGCAACATGTTGAACTCATAATGGCCTTCCGAGGTGCTAAAGGCTAAGTAAGGTCGAACCTCAGGCTTTACTGGAATCTGATAATAGCCTTTGCTAAGATCCACCTTAGAAAAATATTTTGCCTTGTTCAGTCGGGCAAATAGTTGCTTTTTATCAGGTAATGGATCCACCTGACCTTCTGTGACAGCATTCAGTTTCCTGTAATCTATGCACAGTCTATGTTCCCCAGATGGTTTTCGCAACAAAACCACACTAGAGCTGTAAGGAGATTCACTGCGAGAAATAATCCCTTCTTGTTACAAATAATCTATCTCCTCTTTCAAAGCTTTTTCCTTAGCGAAAGGAATAGAATAGGGCCTCATACAGATGGGTGTTGGGTCTAGTAGTTTCATATCATATTCCAACAAATGTGTGTGCCCCGGCTTATCCGTTAACACGTCTGTATGTTTCTCTAAGACCTTTTAAACCTGCTCCCTCTGTCCTTTTGTCAGGTGAGTACTGATCTTCACCTGTGCAAACGTTTCACTGGGCTTCAGTGGATATTCAAATGAGGTGAGCGGGTCATTTTTCATTTCGGTTGCGATAGACAAGGCCATTAAGTGTGTTCCTTCCTGGATTTGCCTGTCCAGATATTTATTTAGAAGGTTCACATGATAGACTTTTTCCTTTCATTTCTTGTCTATCTTATAATTTGTTCTGAATACCTTTTCCAAAACTGTATATGGACCTTGCCATCCGATTTGAAGTTTATTGCTGCTACCGGGCAATAGAAGATGCACCTTCTCCCCTACAGCAAGCTCCCTTTCCTTCGCTTTTTTATTATAATAAGCAGCATGCTTTTTCCTGGCTTGTCTCAAATTATCATTTGCCAGTTTCCAACTAGTTTTTAAACGAGTGGTCAGTTCGTTCACATATTGATAGGATGAGGTAACAGTCTCTTCTGCCTTCTCATCGGTCCATGTCCTCAACAAGGCTTCCAATGGACCTTTTATTGGCCTCCCAAATAACAGGGTTGCGGGTGCCATCCCGGTTGAATTATGTGGAACTTCTCGATACGCAAACAACGCAGCGGGCAAATATTGGTCCCACGTATCAGGTTTTTCATGGGCCAGCTTTCTCAGGATAGAAATGAGAGTCTCGTTGAACCTCTCTACATGGCCGTTCCCATGGGGGTGATACGGACTACAATGAAAGTGCTTGGCTTGAAATAACCTATAAACTTCTTCCGTTAGTTTCCCCTTGAACAGTGAGCCGTTATCAGACAAGATTTGATGCGAGAATCCTAACCTAGTGAATATTGTAAGTAATGCCTCTGCGACATGCTTCGAATCGATTGACGACAGGGCTACCGCCTCTCCCCACATAGAACAAGTGTCCACCAGAGAAAGAATGTAACTGTTCCTCCTCTTGGTTCGAGTGAGAGGTCCCACAATATCCACGGCAACTCTCTCAAAAGGTGTTCCCACTATGGGCATTTCCCCTAGAGTTGCTGGAGCAGTCCAATGCTTTGGAGCTACTCTCTGGCATTCTGGACAGGATTTTACATATCTCTTTATATCTTCCGTTATCCCTGGCCAGAAATAATGACAAGCTATACGCTGTCCTGGTGCGCTGATCCCCATATGACCACTGAAGGGAATTGCATGTCCTAATTCCAGCACTCTCTCCCGATATGAAGTTGGAAGTACCAGTTGTGCATGGCCAGTTGTTCCAGTCCCAGTCTTCTTATACAACAATTTGTTCTTCATATAATAGTTCCCTTTGCTTGGAGGTGGGGGGCATTTAGGTAATGTTTTATAGCACGGCTTGAGTGTCCTGTCTTCAGCCTGTGCCTTCCTCATTTCTTCTGGATGAGTATTTATTGGTTCATCTTCTTCCTGTCTGGATTGTGAACGGGTCTGGACTGCTGCCAAGACCACAAGTCTCTTGGGATTCCCCAAGAAGACATAACGGCACCCCAATATCAGAGGGTAGATAGGTGCGTCTAGCACTGCTGCTCTGATTATTCCTTCCACATAGCGAGTTTTCACAGTTATCCTGGCAATGGGAAGTGTCATAAATGGTATGTCCTTGGTCGCCCCTTGTATCTCCACTGTTTCTGTGGTATACTGATCCGGGTTCACCAAGTGCGCACTCACGACAGAATCAAAATCCAAACCGGTATCGTAAAGGCACCTAATGGTGACCCCATTACATACCACGTCCTCACACACTGGGGGTGATAAGGTTCCTGCTGTCCAGTAGGTTTTACCTTTACCTCCTTTTCCCCCAACTTCATAGCAGCAAATCCAGCAGGTTTCCTTTTACATACTTTGGTGTCATGTCCTTCCCTCTTACACCATCTACAATATAATCTACCTTGATGAAAAGGTTGTCTTTCCTCATTTTTCCTGTCAGCGAGTTGTGGGTTTTTATTTTTATAATCATTGCGTGGCCTATCAAAATTTTGCTTACCCTTATTACCTTGATCTTTGTTGTCAAATCTGTTAGAGTTTTGTGGAGCCTTATAATTGTCTAGATGTTTCTTTTTGGCGCCAGCTACCTCTGCCTGGGCTGCCTGATACCTCTCAGCGACATTAAGTAACTCACCAGCCTCTCTGCACCCTGTTCCATGAGAAACTTTCTCAAGTCTGGAGCCATGGAGTCTCTCAATTGCTCAATAAGGATCATTTCTTTAAGATCTTATGTTTTCCCCAGAGCAGTCCATTTCTCCAAGTAAGTCTCTAAACGGGCAGAGAACTGGTGATAGTGATACAGAGTAAATATTATCAAAGGGAGGTGATCGTGAAAATGTTAAGCGAATAGATTCGATTACGGGTTACGTTGCTTGGTTAAGCTGATGTTAAGTTAAAAATGTATTAGGGGAATTCCCTCGTATGATCGAGAAGTTTCCAAGTCGGTAAGCGGGGCGAACTCTGGTCAGTTCAAATCGCGGAGATGTGTTTTTCTCTGAACTGTCTTGAGCTGTGAGTAAGCTCGTGTGACTAGCCCATGCAATTATCGAGACTGAGTTGTGTTTTTTAAACAACCGAGTCTCGTGTCTTTTTTGGCGGGACTAGTGTGTGAACTAAGAGCAGTCTGTTTTTGGGTACCGACGGGAGAGGTCGGTCCTACAGTGTGTGTTTTGAGTATGCCTGCGCAGTGCAAAAGTTATAGAGGCCATTATTTGTGTAGGCCTATAATTCCTGAGTTTATTGGAGAATTGTGTTTGTGAGTATTTTTGAAGAGGTAAGGATCTAGGACTTATGTTTGACTATATAAATGTCAAGATGAGTGAAGGCGAGATTACTGCAAACTGCCAGGGAGTGCAGTCTTGCGAGAAATTGCCGCGAGTATTCACTATTGATGTTAGAAGCATCGTTTGAGGCCATTTATTATTGATAGCACGGTGAGGACAACCGTTTGTTGGGAAAAGGGATCCATTGTCTATTTATTATAATGTTGATGTTAGAAGCATCGTTTGAGGCCATTTATTATTGTCAGCACGGCAAGGATGACCGTTTGCTGAGAGGATCCATATCTACATTAAAGCGCCAAGGTTGAGAGCGTCTTTGATGAGGCATATCTGAGGAGGCCATTGTTATTATTGAGAGGATCCATATCTACATTAAAGCGCCAATGTTGAGAGCGTCTTTATTGAGCAGATTTAAGGAGGCCATTATTATTCATGTTGTCAGCACGGCGAGAATGTTTGTTTGCTGAGAGTATCCATAGTTATATTGGAGCGCCAATGTTGAGAGCGTCTTTGATGAAGCATATTTAAGGAGGCCATTATTTATTACATTAGCACGGTAATGCCGACCGTTGCTGAGAGAATCCAGTGTTGATGTTGTAGAGCGCTAATGATTATGAGAAGTGGAGATGTGACTATAGTACTTTCTTGTTGTGAGTTATGTTTGACTATGTGTATTTCATATGAACGTATTGTGACAATAAACTATGTTAAATGTCACCTGTAGTTCCACGACTCGTACGTGCGTATCTGTGGCGTGTGAATGTACCCACGCACACTCACTGCAACATTTAACACAGTAGGAAAACAGTAGTCATGACAGTAGTAACGCATGACCATAAATAGCCTGTGTGGCGAGATCTATGTAACCAAACAGATTGAATTCACTAACAGTATCTCGTGTGTAGCAGTGGTATGTTAGTCTTACAGAATTTGATATTTCGACATTCGCGTGATATAAGAATTACTGTTCTGCTCTGTGTGGGCGTATGAACAGTGTAACCATTAAGGTAACACCCATCACCATTTATTCAATCTTAAAGACCAGTCATCAGTTATAATATTTAATAACCCATCTGTAACTCTTAACTTTGTAACATTTGCTTATTACGGTTACATTTGGTGGGCCAGTTTATTTAACGGAATGAAATCCACGGAGTTCGCGTGATAGGAGAGCCCTAAGTGGGCGTGGCTTATGTATCCTAGCATTGCTTCATAGTCCTCGACCTAGTTGGTTAACTGTGTCCAACACGGTAGAATATAACAGTGGGAAGTTGACAGGTTGTTGGTAGACAGTCAAGTTTAACTAAATGTGAAGTGTTTTTGAGGAGTCGTTTGCAGATTATCTCAAGTCAAAAGTCACGGAGGTTGCTGTGCTGCGTTTCCTGTATGCTGTACGTGCTGATGCTGTGTTGAGCGTATTCTACACTTTGGCAAGAACCTTAAGAGAAGAAAGTCTAGTTTGTGTACCTTTCTGCGCTGGAACGGTTTTATCTGCAGAACTTTGTGATATCTGGTGTGTTGGCGGAAGGGACGGAAGTATATTAAGATAAGTGATTTTGTTCTGTGTAGATTGTGCCACTTTTCTGCATTTCAGCAAGTCTGCCTATACTATTCATCACTTATTCTGTTGATAATTGTCGTTTTGTTGTCGATAATGGTATCGATTGATGTAGAATATGTTGATGCATAGATAATGTATGCTATATATAGGTTTTATAACAGAAGTTGGTGTACAGTAATTAAGAAATAATTGCAATTTCTTAAAAAGATAATTGGCTTGGTGAGGTGAAAGTTTAATTAATACATATATAGTTGTCTAAGTAAGTAAGTCACTATGGACTATGATACAGATCCTGAGGATGAAAAATACCGTGAACTATTAGGATATGGAGACCGTGAGCTGACTGAATCTGAAATAACAAGATTGATATGTGAAAAGCTAATTCATGAAAGTGATGAGAGGTATGAGAAAAGGATGCTAGAAGAGAAGAAGCAATTGGACATAAAACAGAGTACCCTAGAGCAAAGGGAAAGTGTCATAGAATGTACTGCTGAAGAGAGTAAACCTTAGGAGAAATTATCTAAACTAACGAGTGATTTATGTAAATCAAACTCAGAACTTGCTAGTACTCAAACAGCATTGAGTGTAGCATTGTGTAAGATCAAAGAGTTAGAAACTCAGGTTAAAGATAACGGTAGTGAAGTTAGAAATCTAACTCAGGAACTTCAAGAAAGGAGAAAGATATATGACAAATTGAAACTTGAGACTGATGAACATTATAGGACGTATACAGATACGCGCCTTGATTTATTAGATGATATTGCAAATCTTGGTGGCGAACATGAAGAGAAAAAGATTCATGAGCTTAATAAGAGCAGTGACGATATTAAGATTGAGTCTCTACAACTAGAGTTGACTCATTTGAAAGCAAATAAAGAACAGTATGAGAAAGGGACATTAGTAGAGTTGATGGTTGAGAAAGAGAAAGTCACTAAGTTTGAAAATATGCTAGCAGAAGAAAGCTGTAAAGTTTTAAGAGCTGAGAGTTTAAGCAAGAAATTAAGTGAGCAGATTGCACTTAAAGATATTCAAATTTCAGAAGCCAGAATGAGAATAGATGGTCTACTTGACATTCTCTTAAAGAAAAAAAGGTGGTCTTCTGTCAGTGTTGACAGTGAAAGACATAAAGCAAAAAGTCAGTCCTATACACTTTTTGCGGACTCTAAAGTTAAGAATGGTGGACAGAAATCTTTCCGAGGGAAATATAACTTTCAACGCAATACCGATGATTTTAGCGATATTGGTTCCTGGCGGCAAGCTAGCAAAGGAAAATCTAAAGTATTAGATAACCCTGTAGATAACAAAAGAAACAATAATAAATTTCAATTTAAGTTGTTAAAAACAAACAAGGTATTAGGTGAGAACTCTGATGGCTTGATAGCAGGGAAGAAAAATAGCACTCCTTATTCCAGGAAGGAAACATATTTTGTGAAAAACAATAAAGATATGGTTAAATCTTTCGGTCACACCCAGTCAAGTCAGTGTGACCCATTTCTTAAACACACTACCACAAACAAGGATAAAAATACTTTTGATAGGAGATATAACCCTTAGGTTAAAATGTACCAAGGGATTTCTTCATATAGTAATGTTTCTTTGCCTAAAAACAAGAAACAATTTGACAGATCACAACATCGTGATTCTGAGAGTGTTAGAAATTATAGTGGAAATAATTGTGTGAAAGAGTGTCAATCTGGTAATAAATTACTTGATAAAAAGCCATTTCTATCTAGTAGATATTTTTATCCAAGAGGAAATGCTAATTGTAATTATGCTAACTGGGATGTAAAACAGTACAACTGTGTCAATAGAACAAATAACAATGTTCTTAACAGTAATTATAGAAATCGTAACCAGGTTAGCTGTACTCCACACGAGAGCAAGGTTGTTAACAAGCAAAGTAATAACACTGTTGATTGTCACACTAGTGGTGTCGAAAGGTCATCTCGTTCATGTGAACGGAGTAATTTTTTTTCAGCCTACAACAAGGATGAACTTTCGTTACGGTCAAGTGATCGCTAAGCCTTCTGTGATGTTTACATCGTTTAAGGAGGACTTGTTGAGGTGTGTGAAAAGGGGCCAAGACTCTACTCCACCCCAAGGGATAGGTAAACGTGAAAGTTGATTTTCCGTTTTTCCTTATTAAATCTAACAGATGATTATTGTCTCGTAGCGTGCAACGTTGTGATGAGTTGGCGCACTTGTTGACATTATTCGTGAAGAATGTGGATTATCTATCAAGCAGAACCTATTAGCGTCTCGCTATACATCTGACGAGTCACTTTTTGGAGGATCAAGAATTATTGACAGATTGGCTGGATATATTTTTTTTACAGCTGATTTATTTTTTTAGAATAGTACATGTTATTGTATTCTGTGGATAATATATCATATGATGTTGTATTAAAATATTGGTAATTTCTTTGAAACATTATGATGTTCATTTTGATACATCATTTGATTGCTATATATATTTTTTTGTGTGGAACATATATGACTGTTTCGAATGTACCAGTCCAATTTTTTATGCAATGGTATATTATTCTGTTTTGATTGTGTGTAACATATGTGTTGGTAATAATTTGTGTGTAATTTTGGATAAATGCAGTGAGCGGTGTCAAACCTGTGCTCATTTTTCTGTATATTTTTCGTGTTGTAGCTGTAATTGTTAGGATAATTATATAAATTTATTGTTATGTTGTGTAATATGATTTTGTAGAAAAATTTGATGAAATATTTTTTATAAAAACTTTGAAGGTATTTTTTATATTAATG
>JAMPIV010003872.1:0-20240 GCA_024509875.1 Oreohelix idahoensis
CCGGACTGAGGCTAAATGGGGACAGTTTGTTGCTGCCCTACAAGACACCACTAGGCGTGATGGCCGCTGACTGCTTTGTCAGTCATGGGCTAAGGATCCAAGAAGAATGGCTTCCTCAGAGTGTGTTTTATTAATCTTCAGTGTCATTTCTTCCTGTTGCCAGCTGGT
The DNA here is from genome assembly GCA_024509875.1 of Oreohelix idahoensis. NCBI lineage: Eukaryota > Metazoa > Mollusca > Gastropoda > Stylommatophora > Oreohelicidae > Oreohelix > Oreohelix idahoensis. The sequence continues at coordinate 169 of JAMPIV010003872.1, forward strand.
AAAACCATATTATTTTGTTTTACTTGACTTCTCAGGTTGGCTACGAACCTGACTTTGCCGATGACAGATATCCCTGCAGATGTTAAAGAGCTTGGCATGAAGGAATATGTCACATGCAAACCTTTAGATCTCAGTTCTATTAAGGACAAACTCGAGATATCACTGCTGCAGTATACGTTTGACGTAAGTTATTCAAAATGTTAATTTTCATACCACCTTTTACTAAACTAGTTGTTTTCTAACCACAGGACCATATTTTTTGTTGTTGATTGTTGACATGTTTATACTCTTACTAACTTTCCAGTATTAATCCTGGCTTGGCCATGTCTGCCTCATGGAAGATGGTTGGCGTCCCAAAAGATATTTTCTACGGGCAACTGGTAGATAGAAAAAGAACAATCGGGTGACTGCAACTGAGGTTCAAAGATGTGTTCAAGAGAGACATAAAGGCACTGGATGTAAATCCAGCAACCTGGGAGGACAAAGCTGCCGATCATACTAAGTGGCGATGCTACCACCTCAGATTGGGTGACAAGAAGCCTAGAAGTAGAAGAGGAAAGATCACGCTGAAAGGAACACCATGCAAAAAAAAGCAGCTGAGGGACATAGCTGGCAGACGCTGGGACTGGGTTGGTCATGTCCTCAGAAGAGACCCCGATGCCATCACAAGAGCAGCTATGCTATGGACCCCTGAAGGAAAACGAAAGAGAGGCTGACCAAAAACAACCTGGCAGAGGACTGGAGGCTGAGATGCAAAGAATGAACCAGAGTTGGGGCACTGTACGAAGGATGGCCGCCGACGAGCAGGGGGAACCTGACTGCTTTGACGGTCGGCGGCTAAGGATCAAAGAAGAAGAGAGAAGAGGGACATCACCCCCATTGTTTGTATTTCTCTATGGTGCGGAATGCTGGAGAGTAACAGAAAAAGAAATGTCCATACTGTCCTCTTTCCACGCAACCTGCCTAGGGAAAATTCTTTGAATTCTTTGGCCGATTACCATTTAAGAACTGCTTACTCTGAGTGATCAAGATGTACACACCATCATAGGAGGTAAATGCTGGAATTTGGTTAGCTGTGTCCTCAGAATAGACCTGAACACCATCATCAGAACTGCTATGGTGTGGACCCCAGAAGGCAGGCAAAAGACAGGCCGACCAGAAACAACTTGGCGGAGAACTGTGGAAGCCCAGATGAAAAGCTTGAACTAGAGCTAAGGGTACTGCACGAAGGATAGCCACTGACCGAGCCAGGTGGAAGCAGTTTGTTGCTGCCCTACTGTTTGGTTTTGATTTTAAGGACCATCTTTATTGGACACACACAACTCCTTAAGTGCTCCGATCTCCCTTAGATCATATAAGGAGGATCTCAGCACAGTGCACAAACTCTGTAGCACCGGCAAAGATCCCAGTATGCGTATAATCACACATTCTATAAATATTTTTGTGATATCTTCAGGAACCACTGGTTATGAACAAAATGTCCATCAATTATATTCTGTGTGCTGGGAGTGAACCCGGTACGTTTAGAATTAGAGGCAGATGCCATACCTCTGAGCCATTCCGACCCCTATTATATGCCACTAGGCATGATGGTCACTGATTACTTTGTCAGTAAGTGGCTAAGATTCCAAGAAGAAATTAAACCACGTGGCAGGTTAAAATAAAGATCTAAACGTAATTTTCATTTACTTCTTGTTACCTCCATGGGCCAGGTCCAGCATCGCAGCAAGGGACCATGGTTGCCAATCTGAGTATAAAAGATATTTATGTCTTTTGACTGTAGAAGTATGTACAATATCTTGTTTTAAAATATAAGATTGATGTAAGCTGAATGCATGGAGGCATATCTGGAGTCACCAGATTAGTACAGTGCTACTTTATACAGGTGTGGAAGTGAACATCTGTCTGTGAGGCTAATTATACCCTCATTGAAGGGCATATACACCCAGAAATAGACAAAAAAGGTTATTTTTGATTTGCATATAATAATTGTGTTTTAAATATTTATAATCATTTTTACTTCGATATTCTTTTTGAATTATGTGTTTATCTGTAATAGTTTATGAGGTAATCAATGTTCAAGAGAACAGATGATAAGTGTTTTAACATTTTAAAACTAAACTTAACGGAATACAGGGCGCGATTCACAGTTCCGGTGATATTTTCTACAAATTTTAAAGTATAGCTTTCAAATTTGTGCACACTTTATAGCCATGTTATCCTTTATGGCATGAACTCCCACTTTTTTCTTACATGGTATAGAAACAGAGATATTGCTATACAAGCTTCTAAATTTGTGCTATTTAAAAGGGTCATATTGTTAAGATATCATCTTGAACGGGGAAAAAACTACAGAAAGTTGAAAGTTTCAATTATTTAGGCAGTAAAATGACTCAGGATGGTGACACAACAAGAGAAATCCATACTAGAATTGCTTTGGCAGCTAGCGCCTTCAATAGATTATCTAACATTTGGAAATTACGCTCATTGAATATACATACCAAGCTTCGTCTGTTTAATTCAAATGTTATCTCAGTGTTAACATACGGCTGTGAGAGTTGGAAAATAACAAAATCATTGGAGAACAAGCTGAATACATTCGAGAACAAATCGTCTTAGAATAACTCATGATACATCAGTGGGAAAAGAAATTTCAAGACTAATCGACAAATAAGAGAAGACTCTAGGCAGAAATATGTCTCCGACTATATAAGGAAAAGACGATGGTCATATATCGGTCATGTCCTTCGAATGCAAAACAACAGAATACCACTACAGGCGCTTACTTGGGTTCCTTATGTTTAAGAAGGAAAAAAGTAAGCCCAAAAGAACACTCAAAAACACTAATCAGAGAAGGAGATGAACTTTAGTGTGCCTATCAATAATGTGGCAAGAGCTAGAGAATGAGAGTCGTATCAAACGAAGCAACCATGAGATCACTGGTTATATGCCTTTATGCGCCCGTGTTTTGGTGCTTAAAGGAATTTATATTATTTTTGTAAGAGCAATATCTACAAAAAGCTCATTGAGGTTAGACATTTTGGGTGGTTCACGGCCTTAGGTAGGGTTGTTATGCACATAATTAGGTTGGGGTGGCATTCTTTGCTCCAATCTGTGAGTTTGGGATAAAAAAACAATTAAAAAATTTTTGGTTTTTTTCCCACACATTCAGGTGACACTGGGGTTTTACTGTCCATGTTTCCTTCCATCTGCTTCTTGGTTAATTTATTATTGTTCACAATTAAACATAAAATTTATAAGTAAACTTTGTAATGAGGTATATGAGGAAAGAAATGGTTGAATAACCAAGATGAGACATCGGTCCGCAAACCCGTCGATTACCGTCAGGCTAAAATCCAGCCGCTGCAGACCCAAATAGAACAGTCCCAACTAAGATGGTTTGGCCATGTCTGCGGAATGGGAGAAGATCGGCTACCACGACAAGCATGGGAAACAAAGAGCCAGGGATCCAGACCTCCAGGACGACCCAGAGTCCGCTGGGAGGACAACATTAGACAATCTTTGAAGGACGAGGACTAGATTGGTAACCAGCCAGGAAGAAGACAGCGGATAGATGGTCTGGACGTTCTCTTCCAAACCTCTACACCTCTCGGATTTAGGAAGGGGAACGGACTAAGTAAGTAAGAGTAAGTAACTTTTGTTCATCATAAAATATAATTTCTCTTGTAAACATGTGGCAAATTTTATGTCAACAAGTTCGAAGGGAAATTGTCATGTCCTACACAGAGCCACTTCAGCTTTGGCACCAGCCCCCCCCCCCCCTTGCCCTTCATGGGCCCATAGTGAGATCCTCCTGCATGCAGCCAACCAGGTAAAAAAACCAGAGTTACGTCTGGAGCTCAAGTGCCCCCTCAAAACTTTGTGTGCAGTGCCGTGTTCTCAACATGTTTCACCACAGGGGAATCCCTGGAAGTGTGTGGAGTATTTCAGGAGTCATTGAGAGTGTAATTAGCCTCTGTTTATAAAGCATTGTTGCTGATACTGGTGGTTAAGATAAGGATGAGCTCCAGTTGCCTGCAGGAATAAACATATTCCCAGGGTTGATGAAGGAACGGTCTAAGTAAGAAGGTAATTCATTTTTCTTATTGTCAATTTATAAATGCAATTTTCTTTTTTTTTTTAATTTAGAAGGAAGCTTGCATGCAAGACGTGCAGTTATTAATTGAAACTGTGGAAACGGCGAAGAGCTCAAACAAATATTTAAGCTCCCGCTTATGTAAGTATCTGCAGTCTACTTTACGAAAAATATGGTAGATGTTTATTATAATCACTTTTCAACTTCCCAAGGAGCATAGTCCTTCAAGAAACTTATACCAAGTCTTCCTGTCCTATGCCATCTGCTCAAGATCTTTCTATCCCCTTTCACGTCTGTCTCCAGTTCTCTTCTCCATGTGTTCCTTGGTCTCTCTCTACCTCTGTTACCCTGACGATTCCAGAACAAGGACTGCCTGGTAATGCTAATATAGATATTTAGGTATGGTGGATATCTTTGTCCAAAGGAGTTTACAAAAAAAAATTATTTTGACATGTCTTAGTTTGCGCAACAGATCTTGTGTCCAATATTTTCTGTCACGTTGAGGGTTTACTGTGACTCCACATTTTTAGTCACTTACATAAAAGTTTTATCTTGACATCTACTATCACATGCCTTGCTGGTTTACTCTGACTCCCAACATATTCTGTCACTTATCTAGGGGGTTTACCCTGACTCCCAACATATTTTTTATACTGATATAAACGGTCCTCAAGCGGTCAATCCTAATCTACTGGTAGATTCCAGGGAATCATTTGGTAGATCTCTAGGTGACAGAGTGGAACAAATGAATTTTTCAGCCAAGCAAAAATTGTTGTCTAGCCCTTTCCTTCCAGCACTAAAACTGCGGTTTCCCCGTGTCTAAAAATACTTTTTGCAACCTTCGCAGTGAAAACCCACGAGCAAGCTTAACGAAATTCATTGTGCTTTGTGTTTACAGCACACGCTCTTGAAGACGAAGCAAAGGATAGCACAGGCAACCCAGACACTGTGCCACAACCCATAGACTCCAGACAGATAATTTTTAACTACCTCACTTTGCCTGATGCATGTTTTTAAGTAGAATTTTATCACTTATTTCAACGTCGTCATCATCACCTCAAGGAGTGGAGGCCTTCAACAAATATGTCAGATATTCCTGTCCTGTGCCATCTGCTTAAGATCTTTTCATGTTTTCATTTCTGTCTCCTGTTCTCTTCTTCGTGTGTATTTAGCTGTCCCACTATATCTGTTTCCTGCTCTTTTCAGCTTTATATTTACTTTGATGACGACTGGATTGTGATCTCAATTTACGAGGGACGGTCAAAAAGTAATGCCTCGTAATTTTTAATTTCATTCAATAGGCAAGAAAACAAATAAAATTCACATTGAAATGACGCCCCATGTCTGAACTTCAAAAATTTATTTCTCAATGTAGTCTACGTTATTTGTTACAGTTTTTGTCCATCTTCTCACAAGGGCATGTATCCCCGCACGGTAAAAATTTGTGTCTTTTTCCTAAACCACTGGCGTACGGCGCGTTTAAGGGTCTCGGTGTCCTCAAAGTGATGTTCGCAAAGATCTTCTTTCAGTGGTCCAAACAGATGGAAGTCAGAAGGTGCAAGATCGGGACTGTAAGGAGGATGTGGTAATAATGTCCAGCCAAATTCTGCAATCGCATCAATGGTGCGTTTAGCGGTGTGTGGCGTGGCATTATCGTGCAACAGTAGTGCAGTTCTCTGATCTTTTAATGGGTAAAGTCGCCGAAGACAACCTCTAAGCTTCTTCAAAGTTTCAATGTAACGGTCTGCATTCACCGTGTTTCCCTGTTCCAAGAAGTCGAGAAGAATCACACCCTTCTCATCCCAAAACATGGAGGCCATAACTTTCCCTACAGATGGTGAACTTTTGAACTTCTTTCTTGTCAGCGATGTTGTGTGATGCCATTCCATTGACTGCCTCTTGGATTCTGGTTCAAAAAAATGAACCCAAGTCTCATCACCTGTCACAATATTTGATAAAAACTCTTCTCCTTCAGTTTTGTAACGGTGCAGGAGGTTGATGGCTATGGTTTTCCTTGTTTCTTTATGTCTGTCTGTCAACATTCTGGGTACCCACCGTGCACAAACTTTTGAATAACCCAGGTCTTTAATGATGTTCTGGACACTGCCTTTACTAATGGACAACATGGAAGAAAGTTCATCCAGTGTTACCCGACGGTCACCACGAATGATGCTATCAACTCGATGAATGTTGTGTGGAGTCACTGCGGTAGACGGACGGCCAGTCGGCTTTGCGTCAGCCATTGAGGATTGACCTACTTCAGCTTTGTCACAATGATGTACCCAACGTCGGACAGTGCTAACATCCACTGTTGAATCTCCATAAACATTCTTCAAACGTTCGTGGATGCGAATTTAGGTCTCACCTTCAGCATTGAGGAATTCTATGACATAACGTTGTTTTAACCGAACGTCTTTGGCAGCCATTTTTAAACTGTTACAGTGGTGCCACCTGTTACTGAAACAGGTTGGTAATGCTATACAGTCACCCGTGTGTTACCGGGGCCCGAAAGGGGAGCAAAGAATAGTAACACTGCACCCTACCACGCATGTCGTAAAAAGCGACTAAGGAGGGTATGGGCATGGGGCTGTTTACCCCATCCCGTAAAAACTTCGCACAGTGGGCTGATCACCTGCTTGCCAACCAATCTGATTACGGAAACAATGATAGATTGTTTGGTCTGTTTTTGTTCCACAAAGACGCCACTAGGCGTGGTGGAAACAGCGATAGATCGATCAATTTGTTGTTGCCCTAAGACGCCACTAGGCGTACTGGCCACATACTGCTTTGCCGGTTGATGGCTAAGGATGGAAGAAGAAGAATGCTATACAGTGCAGAAGAGTGTTTGAGGAATCCTGCTAAATTTACAAATTGCACACCGATGCAGTATTTACATACATAAAAAATAGGAGGCATTACTTTTTGACCTTCCCTCGTATGTCGCATATTGCTATCATGGACTCAAAATGTCACTTATTTCTATCATAGACTGAAAGGTGTCATATATTGCTATCATGGATTGAAGTATGTCACTTATTTATATCATAGACTGAAGTGTGTCACTTATTGCTATCATGGACTTAAATATATGTCACTTATTGCTATCTGTCAGGAACTATATTTTGAGTGTGGTGTGTATAGTTGGGGCACAACCATTCACCCACATGAAACCGTTCTGTGACACTATCATGGACTGAAAGATGTCACTTATTGCTACCATAGATCTAAATGTGTCACTTATTGCTATCATGGACTGAAATGTCACTTATTGCTACCATGAACTGAAATATGTCACTTATTGCTACCATGGACTGAAATATGTTACTTATTGCTACCATGGACTGAAATATCTCACTTATTGCTACCATGGACTGAAATATGTCACTTATTGCTACCATGGACTGAAATATCTCACTTAATGCTATCATGGACTGAAATATGTCACTTATTGCTACCATGAACTGAAAATGTCACTTATTGTTATCATGGACTGAAATATGTCACTTAATGCTATCATGGACTTCAATGTCCCCGCTTATTACTATAATGGATTTCATTGTGTCACTTACTGCTATCACAGATTGAAATATGCCACATTACTATCAAAGACTGAAATATGTCACTTTGTACTACTGTAGACAACATTGTGTCAACCTTTTTGCTATCATAGTTTGAAATTTGTGACTTATTACTGCGAGAGAAATAATTTTGTCATTTATTTCAACTGATATTCCATATGTACACAATAGGGGGGTTGATTAGCTGAGCTGCCAAGGAACTTCAATTTATTTTTACCATAAACGAAAACTGGAAATAATAATTTCTGCATGTAAAATTTTATTTAATGACTGCTTTTATTTTTTTTTTATTTAAAACAAAAAAATGTGTACTTTCTGTGTATGAGTGCTTTTAATTAAAAATGAAGTAGGTTCACCAAAACTGTCAAGCATCTATTTATGAAAGTCTGTAACTTTTTGGTTGTTGTTTTTGTGGTTTTTCCATGTTTCAGAACTGACTTTATATTTGAAGTTTCTGATGTTTGTATTTGACCTGATTTCCTTTGACCTCCATATGTTTCCCAAAGGAGTGAATGCTTGTCTAGCCTGTTGTATTCATACTTTGATGTCATTGTCTGTCCCTCCAATACTATCTATATTGCTTATCATTGTCCATGAATCCTGTGTACAGAGGTGAGTCCCATTCCAGACTTTGTTCCACCATTATTCTCAGTGTGGCTATCTGGTCTGTACAGGATCTGTTTTACCTAATACCTGCTTGTTCATCTTTCAGTTGTCTGTCTGTGGACTCTTAATCTCTCCAGGATGATCCTGTTTAATATTTTTCCTGACCCAGATAGTTACATTAGTCCTCTGTAATGTGTAAAGGAACATTATGTTGTATATAATTTACTATTCTGAATTCCATAGCCCACTGTAGTTGTTGTTTCACAGCCAGCAAGATGTTTTTTCTTAAGTTTTGCCAAACCTTTTAAGTGCCATTACTCTTGACTATCCCTTCAGGCCCAGTAGATTATACACAGAAGCAACCACTAGACCTCTTGCACTTACTTCTACAGCGATCGTTTTTTTTTTCTTTCTATGAAACCAAGAATTTAAATGCAGAATATGGGAAACAAAGAGCCGGAGATCCAGACCCCCAAGACGACCCAGAGTCCGCTGGGAGGACAACATTAGACAATCTTTGAAGGATCGAGGACTAGAATGGAACCAGGCCAGGAGGAAGACAGCCGATAGGATAGTCTGGCACTCTCTCTTCCAAACCTCTACACCTCACGGTAAAAGGGGAACAACTAAGTAAGTAAGTAAATACAGAATTGTAACAAGCTGCAGTTGTAGTTCTAAGCCCCATGCAAAAGGGGGGAAAAGGAAGAAATATAGTATCACTTCCATTTATGTTAGTTTCTGCATGCACTGAAGCTTAAAATTATCACACTTACAAAACAAATATTAAATCAGTATGTGGGAGCCGCGCGGTTGTAGTGGTTATCAAACTGCGCTGGTGACCCAGGATCAAACCCAGGAGAGGACATTTGAAGATTTTTCATCAACCGGGATTTGGACTGGATTAACTTGAGCCCTGGCAGGGAACATTAAAAAGAGTGTCGTCAACCAGGGACTGGCGGCTCCTGAGCCGACCCAGCTCTAATGGGTACCTCCGAAATCGGCGAGTACCTGCCTGAATGGCGAGGGACACCTGTCTCTGAACAAGAAAAAAAAAGGGATACTCGCGTAAAAATCAGTCTCAAGTTAGACATACTAACCTGAGATTTCGCCTCAAGTAATAGCGGGCGTACACACAAAAAAAATCAATATGTGATGTCTAAATTATCACTCTTACATGGGAGCCGCGCTAGCGTAGTGGTTACAACACCGCTCTGGCGACCGGGTGATACAGGATCAAACCCGGGCGACGGCATTTGAGGATTTTTCGTCGACCGGGATTTGGACTGGATTAACTCGAGACCTGGCGAGGACATTTGAAGGAGTGTCGTCGACCAGGGACTGGTGGCTCCTGAGCCGACCCAGCTGCAATGGGTACCTCCGAAATCGGCGAGTATTTGCCTGAATGGCGAGGGACACCTGTCTCTGTACAAGAAAAAAGGGATACTCACGTAAAATCAATGTCAGGTTAGACATAAATAATAACCTGAGATTTCGCCTCGAGTATTAGCGGGCGTACGAAAAAAAAAAAAAAATCACTCTTACAAACACACGAAACAAATACTAAATCAATATGTTATGTCTAAATTATTTTATTATATCTACAGTGAAGGAAAATGACAACAACAAAAACACGTATTCAGTGCTATAACTACAGTTTGTCTATCTACAGAATTACCATGTCTTACATCTTCATTAGTATTAGACAAAAACATTCTATCTTTCATATACAACCCTGAAGTGCAAAAGAGATCATTTTTAATATCCCACAGCATTTTATTTTTATGTACTATTACTAATACATTTAAAAATAAAAAAAAATTACTATTGCACAACATACATTTTCACAAGGACAAAAATAAATTTACGCAACCTGTTTTCAAAATGAAATAACTCACTTTTTAGTCCCTCTTCTACGCTGGGGTATAGAGATTTGCCAGAAAGAATGCCATACTAATCTATCTGCTGCCTTCCTCCTGGCATGGTTCTAATCTAGTCCTAGGTCCTTCAGAGACATCTCAACCACCTTCCTCAGATACCTCATTTCTGAAGTTTGGAGCTGTGGCTTTTGTGAGTTGTAGTCATTGCCCATGAATGGCATCCATACGTCAAGATTGCAACATAGGTGGAGCGGTATACAGCCATTTTCTCAAATATCTTGCCAATTTCTCTTTTGCTGAGGAATCCTCTATTTATGGCCTGAAAAAGTCTCCGCAGCTGCTCTTCAGGTAGCCAAATCTTCTTAGATGCCTCCCTTCCAGTCTATGACAGCTCCGAGGTATTTAAGGTGATTGACCTGCTCCAGGACCTGTTCTCCCAGCTTTATCTTATGCTTTTTTTTCCTCTCATGATATCACTATGGTTTTTGTTTAGCAGCTGCTGATGACCATTCCTCTGTTCTCCAGCTCTTCCTTCCAGACTTGCAGGTTGGATTGAAGATGTGCCTCTGATTTAGCAATCAGGGCAACATCATCCGCAAATGTCAGCACTGAAATACAAACTTGTCTCATCTTCCAGTACCCCACTGAATATTTTCTTGTCCTCTCCTTACAAGCTTTTATGACATAATCCAAAAAGAAATAAATATACTATTATTAACACATTTTCCCCAAAAAATAACTTTACTATTACAACACATTTTTTCAACAACAACAAAGTACTACAGGTCCATAACCTAGAATTTGAAATGCTTGGGGACAGTTGTGTTTCAGAAATTGCTCCAATTAGCGCAGGCCACCAAAAATCGGTTAGAAAATCGGCCAAAAGAACTTCATTTTTTGAATATTTTGGTTTTCGGGTGTTTGGATTCTGGGACATGGACCTGTATTATTAACAGATTGTCTGGGGGAAAAAATTAACTATTATTAACACATTTTCCAAATAAAAATGATTTAACTATTATTAACAAATTTTCCAAAAAGAAATAATTTTACAACTTCACAACATATTTTCCATAGGGAAATAAATTCAAAGTTACACAGCACACTTCGAAAATGCATCACATATCAGCTTTTCATGAACCCAGCGTGACTGTGTAATGACAATGCAAGGACAAAATACCGTATATACCGTACTCAGGTACAGGTCTATACTCTGTAAGTCAACCCCTAGACTTTAGGACTTAAAAAGCTTCCAAAATGAATGACCCGATAAGTCAAATGAGTTTTTCGCCGATTCTGAATTCCCACATCACATTAGAATTTCCGTGGTTTTCAGCAAATTCTATCACTTTCAGCATCCTTTCCAGTTTAAATGCCTGAAATCGCCCATGGGAAAGTCTGAATACTGTTGTCGGTCGTTGCAATGAGATTTTGGTATTTATCAAGATATATAATATAAATAGATTTCCGGTACATCTGAAGCTTCCATGTTCTGAATTGTTTTCTTTAGAATCAATCAATGTAATTTTTGTGTGTTTATTGAAAGCCATAACTTTCCGGATGGTCAAATATTTGCTTTGGGACCTGAGAAATGACTTGTTATTTGATCAGGATGCTAATGATGCGGCCAAATCAGATGTAGACATTGAATAAAGGTCCAATTTAGACTTGGATAGTGACACTGATGAAATTGAATCTAGTGAAAGAAGTAATAGTATTGCTGATAGATCAAACGAAGGAGGCTGGTTAACAAGGTGTACTCCAGTCGAAATTTGTGACAAACATGTATTACTTAAGATATTTTGATAAAAATATTTAATGAAGCAGCAAGTTTAAATCTGAAAGATACCAGTGTGCGATGGTAAGGGCAAGGGGCGACACTGACCAGTTTCATGAATTTTTATTTTTTTTTGGTAATTCGAACGATAAGTAAGGGGATACGTTTTTTTAAGGTATGGGAATAAATTTCTTGAGACCTAAATAAGCAGTGGAGCAAGACAGGAAGTGTTGCAGATACATTATACTAGGAATGGGCAGTACAGTCGACACGTGACAAATCTGTAACAAAAGTGGGGCGAATTAGATAATTAGGCTTGCATTATACAGGTCCGTATCCTTGAATCTGAAATGCTCGGGGGACAGCCGTGTTTTGGAAATAAGATTTTATTTGGTTTTCAGATGTCACCCAAAAGTAGCCCGTCGCCCAAAATAACACAAAGGTAGGTAAAGGATCCCATTACATGCACATTGAAACATATTGGGAATATGGTGTTAGGTCCATATTTTCTTGACCATCGGCACACTAGGGGTGATGTGGTCAGCATCACGCCGGCCGCCTTAACAGTCCCAGAGTTGCTCTGGTACCTGATTCATGAAACTGGGTTGACCCTGGAGCCGTTTGCGGTCTAAAAAAAATCCCACCTCAACTGGGGATGAAACCATGGACCACCGAGCTAGGACGCTAGTGCACTATCCACTGTGCTATTGCAAAAATAGCACAAAATTGGCCAAAGTAACGTTTAGATTTTTGGGTGTTCAGATTCAAGGATACAGACCTGTACTGAACAAAAATTTCATGGAAAATATTTATTTTAAAAAACGTTTCATGCTGAAAATACTTATACATATTTCTGGCCATTCCTGAAAACTCGAATGGGCTCTTCAATATCCATATGATTCAACAGGTCTACCAAATGTGAAATCACGGCACACATAGTAAAAATATGAAGTAAATATCTGCCAGTTTGGGTGATACAACTCTGCACATTTTTTGTCTTCAACCAAGATTTTGTTGGTGATTTGTGTTTGAGTCTGTCAGCAAGAAAAACACCTGCTTAAAGTTGTGTAAAGGAATATTCCCCTTTAATGAAAGTAGTTAGGAAACTTTTATATTTGATGTGACTGGCCATAAGTGTGGCTTGACTTAAAATCCTTTTTCTTCTTGTCTGCCACATTTATTTAGCTTTCTACTCATTCACATTTATATAGTTTTCTTGTCTGTCTGTCTCACATTTATATAGTGATCTTTTTGTCTGTCACATTTATATAGCTTACTTGTCTGTCTCACGTCTATATAGCTTTTTTCATGCGTGTCACATTTATATAGCTTTCTTCGTACATGTCACATTTATCTAGCCTTCTTCATACATGTCACATTTATATAGCTTTCTTCATGTGTGTCTCATTTATATAGTTTTTTTATTGTCACATTCATATAGCTGTCTTCGTGTGTGTCACATTTATATAACTTTCTTCGTCACATTTATACAGCTTTGTTTTCTGTCACATTTATATAGCTTGCTCTTACATTTATATTGCTTTTTTATTCTCTGTGACATTTATATCACTTTCTTATTGTCTGTCACGTTTATATAGCTTTCATCGGTACTGGTCTAGAAAGCGGGCCCCGGAAGTTCAGGTTTTTGAAAACGCGAATCCGACTTTTTATTTAACAACTCCCGATCCGACTTTTGTATCAACCGCCCACTATTTGCCTTTAGCAGTGTTTCGTGCTTTAATTGTGTTTCGCGCATTAGCTGAATGTTCCGTGCCGGAGCGTTTTAACTTTATTGGATGCGCCGATCGAGCACATAATTCCGAGCCGACTGCATCTGAATAGGTGTCCATCGCCGGTCGAGGTCGTTTGTGCATCAAATGGTCATGATACCCCAGACGAACAGACATGTGACAGCTACGGCAAGACGGTTGGGTTATCTCCCCCTCATACGATACATATTTCGTTTACCATTTCGTAAATTGTGTTTCGTTTCTCGGAAAAAGTCTGGGGCCCGCTTTCTAGACCAGTACCCTTTCATCTTCTCTGCCAAATTTATATAGCTTTCAACTTCTGTGCCAAGTTTATATAGCTTCCAAATTCTCTGCCAAAATTATATAGCTTTCAGCTTCTGTGCCAGATTTATATAGCTTCCAAATTCTTTGCCAAATTTATATAGCTTCCAAATTCTCTGCCAAATTTATATAGCTTCCAAATTCTCTGCCAAATTTATATAGCTGCCTATTTCTCTGCTAAGTTAAGCAGCTTTCTTCTCCTCCAAAGCATTTAAACAGCCATTTTCAGCAGCATATTTTTAGTTTACTTCTGCTACATACTGACATAGCAATCTTTATTAGCACATTTAAGTAGATTTTGTCCCCTCCGACACATTTATATAGCTCTCTTCTCATCAGATAATCTTTGTAGCTATTTCTCCTGTGCCACATTTATGTAGCTTTATTCTTGTCTGCCAAATTTATATAGGTTTCTTCTTGTTGGCTTGATTCTATACAGATTTCTTCTCTTCGGGCACAACCATTAAGACCTTCTGAAGAAGAAGAGTCATGGAATCTGAAAAAAAAGCAAATATTTTAAAACAAGCTTTACACTTTTAAGACAACATATTTTTTAAGCACATATTTGTAATTTTAAAACAAACGTGTGTAATTTTAAATTTTGGTTTATAAATGGAGTGTGGGTCCACCATTGTAGGTAGTCTCCCTTGCAGGAAGTCTGCACCAAGCATTCATGGGAGTTTGAATCTGTGTTTTCAGTAGGAATTTGTTTGGCAAGATGGGTTGCCTGCCTGGTGTATCCTTTCATCCAACATCCACGGGGACAGCTTTGATTCATAAACCTGATTTTTTAAGATGTTTCCCAAGTTGTGTTCAAAAAGTAGCCCAAAACTGCATAAGTTGCCCAAAATTTGTCTAAAAAATAGCATGAAAGTGGCCCAAAATAGCCAGAAATCTGCCAAATTGTGATAGAAAAGTAGTTCAAAGAAATGTTTAATTTTTAGAATATTTAGTGTTTGGATAAAAAGACATAGACCTGTATTAGTCGTCTCTTATATACCTAGGTAAGCATTAATCCAATTTTTTCCTTACCTTCTCTGACACACCTGGGAAACACATGGAGAATGTACACAAGACAAACATAAAACTACATTTTCATGTCCGTAAACTTGCTTACTTTATACTTTTTTCATTCCACTCTTGCCGTGACCTGAAGTTTGTGTTCTTGAGCCAAGCTTGTTGCACTGGCTGACGTGGGCCTTTGTTGTTGTAGGATTTCTGTGATGTTGTCTATCCATCTACCTCATAGTCTTTGGATTTGTTTGGTGTTTTTTAAGCTTTATTTTTCTTTAATTACTTTCATTTTTGTTTGTTTGGGTTTTTTTTAAACATAGTTTTGATTATAACTGGATACTGTAAATGTATGCTCTTATATTACCTTTATAATGTTGAACGCTTTTACATTAAATTAATGCTTAAAGGAACATGTGGCAATGAAAGCATAAAGTATGCAAGATAAATGAGAGTGGAAGGGCAGAATGTCAGACAGGCCTGCGCGCCCTATTCTTAACCCTTTCAAAATAAAATTTGTTCGTTCTTTCCCATGCTCTGAAACCAGATCTTCCACTGTAGTCGGCACGTATAGGTAATTTAGCAGGCTCCATTCTCATGAGATGTCCAAACCACTTGATTCTCTGTCACTCTGTATACCTGATGCAGGATGTAGTTCCTACAAGACTCGAGCGTCTTCTTCTCATTCTTGTTTGATCGGCACTTGTCTGGCACTTACTTGTCGTTAGCTCTACACGGCTGACCATGTTGAACTGTTTCAATCCTCCTATTCTAAGCAAGCACTTCTTTATGAAAGTCTGTAACTTCTTGTTTGTTATTTTTGTTATTCTCCATGTTTCACAGCCATACAATAGAACTGATTATTGGCTTATAGTCCACCTATAATTATTGGAGACCTTGTCTTACCACATCAGTCCTTCTATTCTACGCAAGCACCCGTTTATGAAAGTCTGTAGCTTTTTGGTTGTTGTCTTTGTTGTTCTCCATGTTTCAGAGCCATACAATAGGACTGACGACATTTTAATTCAAGATTCTTATTTCTTATGACTTGTTTTCAGTATATTTTCCAATACAATTGAAATTGTTCTTCTCTTTTTTGTATCTTAATTTGATATCACTGCCAGTCCTACAACTGTGTCTATATTGCTCCAAGATATATATGATTCTTCATCTTGTAGGGGTGTTTCTTCAAGTGCAATCTTGTTACTAAAATCAGAAGTGCTGGATGGAAATGCGCAGAAATCCCATATCCGCTCTTGCTTTCTTGGTGACAGAACTCACTTTTCTTTGGAGATTCATCTTTTTTCAAAATGGGTTGTCTTTCTCCTGATAGCTTGAATGTCCAACAGCATTTTGCTTGACTTATGCTATTTAGTGGCTTTCCACCATTTCAGATCTTTTTGTATTTCATCTGTCGCTTTTTTCATGATCTTTCATTTTTATTGTTTTTGTGTGTGTGTGTGTGTCCTATTTGTGCCTTTTTATACCGCTATCTTATACGTCACATCCATTTCTGCCTAGCTATTTAGCTACTCCTGCATTTTGAAAATCAATTTAAAGAAGTCAGAGGTCATGACGCTCAATGTGAGCAACCCTGAGCCCATATCAGTAAGGAATCAGCAACTGGTACAGACAGACACCTTCACATACCTAGGATGCATAGTAACACCAGACGGCGGGGCAGGCAAAGACATCAACATCAGAATGAATAAAGCAAGAACAGCCTTTTTTAGCCTAAACAACATCTGGAAGTCCTCCCAATACAGCACAAGCACAAAATTAAGATTATATCAGAGCTGTGTGCTTTCTGTGCTTCTCTATGGTGCGGAATGCTGGAGAGTTACAGAGAAGGAAATGTCGAAATTGTCCTCTTTTCACACAACATGCCTAAGAAAAATTCACCGAATCTTTTGGCCGAATATCATCACCAACCAAGATCTGCTTACTCGGAGCAAGCAAGAGGACATGCACACCATCATAGCTGGCAGACGCTGGAGCTGGGTTGGCCATGTCCTCAGAAGAGACCCCGATGCCATCACAAGAACAGCTATACTTTGGACCCCTGAAGGAAAACGAAAGAGAGGCCGACCAAAAACAACCTGGCTGAGGACTGTGGAAGCTGAGATGCAAAGAATGAACCAGAGTTGGGGCACTGTATGAAGGATGGCCGCCGACCGAGCAAAGTGGAATCAATTTGTTGTTGCCCTACAAGAGGCCACTAGGCGTGATGGCCACTGACTGCTTTGATGGTCGGCGGCTAAGGATCAAAGAAGAAGAAAAACATTTTGAAAGTCCCAAGCTTTAACCAGGACTTTATTAACCTGTTTTCTTATTTCACATTCTTCTTTAGATTTTTGTTGATTGTTGAATTTCTTGTATTGATATTTCTTTCTTTCTGGTTTTGCATTTTTATTTGCTGTACTTTTTCCTCACGTCTCCTGTGTTTTTTATTTTTTCATCTGTCTGTATCGCTCATCTTATCTCTGTTTCTCATCCTTTTAGCATCTTTGCAGAGTGTATTATATTTTTCTTTTTGACCTGTCTATATTTCTTGTCTTTGTCGTCTGTTTGTAACTGTGGTTGATAGAAGGGTGAACCCCCAAAACTTCCTATGTCTCCTTCTTCTTCTTCTTCCATCCTTAGTCATCAACCGGCAAAGCAGTATGTGGCCAGTACGCCTAGTGGCGTCTTAGGGCAACAACAAATTGATCGATCTATCGCTGTTTCCACCACGCCTAGTGGCGTCTTTGTGGAACAAAAACAGACCAAACAATCTATCATTGTTTCCGTAATCAGATTGGTTGGCAAGCAGGTGATCAGCCCACTGTGCTCCTATGTCTCCTGTGTGCCCTTAATTTGTAAAACTAATTCCATATCATTTTTTAATTTATATATTATTTCCCTTAGCAGTTTTATAGCAGCCCCCCTGTTTATTTATAAAGATATCAAAGCCCTGCTGTGAACTGTGGCACAGTGTATTTTACGCTCCGAAAAAAAAAAAAACCAGACAAATAAAGAAGAAAATAGCTATTCACAAATGTCTGCATCTGTTGGGTCTTACCCATGAAGTTTAAAAAAGCCCTGGGCTTTGACTTCCATGCCACAAAAATCAGGTATACTGGAACACCAGTGCAAATTATTAACAGGCCAATTCCTGAAACAAAACAAATGCCATGTTTAAAACAGGTAAGATTGAAGGAAACGGAGATACAGGAAGACAAAGAGAGCAAATACTGGACAGTTTGACATAGTGGCATGGAAAGAAGTCAACAACAGAATAGATAAATTGTACTGGAGACAGGAAGTTGTGGAGAGACGTGATCTCCTACACCACTAGGCATGGTACTTGATGATGATAAAGTAGATAATACAACAGAAAACTTTGTATTCACATGTTCTTGCAGAAGTGGTTTCTGTAACAATTTGTTTTACATGATGAGGTTGCCATCCCCACGCACACAACTTTATATTAGTAACCTTTTATGACATGCCTGAGGGGGCAGTTGTATTATTGTTGTATTATTCTTCCTTCATGTCTTCATGCATCTCCAGAAAAAGGAAGTGCATAATAAACAGGTGAGTAAGTGAGTAGAGGAGTAAGCAAATTAGTAGATGGGTATGTGAATACATATGTAGGTGGGTAGATAAATAGCTGAGTAGATATATAGGTTGGGTAGATAAGCTGTTAGTAACTAGGTGAGTGATTCAGTGAGTAACTGATTCAAATACATGTTATTAGATGATTCAAATATGTCGATTATTATATGAGTAGATGATTCAAATACGTAGATTATTAGATGAGTAGATGATTCAAATACGTAAGTTATTAGATGATTCAAATATGTAGGTTATTAGATGATTCAAATACCTAAGTTATTAAAGAGTAGATGATTCAACTACGTAAGTTATTAGCTGAGTAGATGATTTAAATATGTATGTTATTAGATGATTCAAATACGTAAGTTATTAGATGCGTAGATGGTTCAAATATATAAGTTATTAGATGATTCAGATATGTAAGTTATTAGATGATTCAAATATGTAAGTTATTAGATGAGTAGATGATTCAAATACCTAAGTTATTAAAGAGTAGATGA
Source organism: Oreohelix idahoensis (assembly GCA_024509875.1). Classification (NCBI taxonomy): domain Eukaryota; kingdom Metazoa; phylum Mollusca; class Gastropoda; order Stylommatophora; family Oreohelicidae; genus Oreohelix; species Oreohelix idahoensis. The sequence goes on from JAMPIV010003872.1 coordinate 19,283, forward strand.
TTCAAATACGTAAGTTATTAGATTATGCAAATGTGTAAGTTATTAGATGATTCAAATATGTAGGTTATTAGCTGAGTAGATGATTCAAATACGTAAGTTTTAAATGAGTAGATGATTCAAATACGTAAGTTATTACATGAGTAGATGATTCAAATACATAAGTTATTAGATGAGTAGATTATACAAATATGTAAGTTATTAAATGAGTAGGTGATTCAAATACGTAAGTTATTAGATGAGTAGATCATTCAAATACGTAAGTTATTAGATGAGTAGATCATTCAAATACGTAGTTATTAGATGATTCAAATACATAAGTTATTACATGAGTAGATCATTCAAATACATAAGTTATTAGATGATTTAAATATGTAGGTTATTAGATGATTCAGTGAAGTACATTATTAGATAAGTAGATGATTCCATGAAGTATGTGAGTAGATGATTCCATGAAGTATGTGATTAGATGATTCAATGCAGCATGTGATTTGATGAGTAGATGATTCAAATATATAAGTTATTAGATGAGTAGATGATTCAAATATGTAAGTTATTAGATGATTCAAATATATAGGTTATTAGATGAGTAGATGATTCAATGAAGTATGTGATTATATGAGTCAATGAAGTATGTGATTAGATGATTCCATGAAGTATGTTATTAGATGATTCAATGCAGCATGTGATTAGATGATACAATAAAGTATATAAGACTGTGTGAGTAGATGATACAATGAAGTATGTGATTAGGTAAGTAGATGATTCAATGAAGTATGTGATTAGGTAAGTAGATGATTCAATGACATGTGATTAGGTAAGTAGATGATACAATGAAGTATGTGATTAGGTAAGTAGATGATACAATGAAGTATGTGATTAGGTAAGTAGATGATACAATGAAGTATGTGATTAGGTAAGTAGATGATTCAATGAAGTATGTGATTAGGTAAGTAGATGA
>JAMPIV010003873.1:0-56968 GCA_024509875.1 Oreohelix idahoensis
ACTGGCTATGTATGGTACACGCATTGAGGAAACCATTTGATTGCATTACAAGGCAGTGTATGTTCTTGAATCCTCGGCGTAAGAGAATTTGAGGGACGCCAGAAAAAAAAATGGCGGCGAAGGGAATTGGAGACAGATATGAAAGAAGATACGGAATGACATTGAATCGATGTCACAGGTCAGGAGGGTTTATATTTATCTGTTAGCTTCTTTGTGTAGTTCTATAGGTCCTTCATATTTAACTTCGGTCCCAGCTTCTACTACCTGTCTTGCCAACATGTCATTATATTTGTTCTTGTCTCTTGCAAACCATCTGTTTAATTCTTTTACTTCTATGAATAGTTCATAAGCCCTGGTTCGGGACCTTCTCGTTGTGTTTCTGTTAATTCTTCTCTAATTCTCTCTCTCTCTCCCCCCTCCCCCCTCTTTTCTTTATGTGAGGCCCGTGCACCGTTGTCTTGTTGAGCCAAGTACAGTCACGTGAATCTATAATTTATCTCACTTATGGTTTCTTCAGTTATCCGTGCTTTATGTTGCCGTTGTCTTTTTCATAGAACATCTCCACGTCTCGTTCCATATATTTTTATGGGCTGGGGTTGATTTTTAAAAATCTTAACCGATTAATTGAATTTATTTAATCGATCTTCTTTTTCTTCTTTTTCTTCTTCTTCGTCTTCTTCTTCTTCTTCTTCTTCTTCTTCTTCTTCTTCTTCTTCTTCTTCCTAGACTCTCACACGTCTACTTGAATGTTTTCAAAGAAAGCAGTAGTCAGCTGCTTTTCCACTAATGGTGCTGGTGTCGGCACTTTCTCTGTTCCACGTGTGTTGGGCATCTTTGAAGCAGATGTTCAGCAGTCATTTTATCAGGGCCACAGTTACACTGATCGGTAGTTCCTATCTTTAGCTTGTTGAATAGATGGTATCTCAATCTGTTGTGGCCAGTGTGGAGTCTGAAGATTACCACTTGTTCTCTTCTGTTGAGCTGGTAGAATGCATCATTTTGTGTGTGACCTGGATGCATTTGTTTCTATATCTGGTTCTGATAAAACATTTTGCCTCTTCCAAAGTTATGCTTGTATCAGGCTGAGGTAGCTTTCCACCTTCCTTTGCCAATCTGTCAGCTTCTTCATTGCTGCAGTTTCGAACAATAATATTATTTTTAAGAAACCATAAATGATTATTTTTTTAAAACCACTAAGGACTTTATTTATTTATTTTTAAAAAAATGCAATATCGCTCTGAAAATATAATGAAAATACTGAGAAGTTATAACCAAATAATTTATTATTATTAACCATACATGCCAAATTCCATATCACAAACCTGTAACATAGCTAATGCTCTCGCGTTTAAGCAAAAATCATAAACATTGCTGAAAATAGGATAGTCAATTAAAATGGGCTTTATCAATTAATCGATTAAAAAATTTAACAGATTCATCGATTCATTAATCGTTAAAGATCCCAGCTCTAATTTGTATGTCTGTTGCCAGCGGTCTTCTATGTTTGCTTCATCTTCTAGTTGTTGAAACGCCTGGTGCTTGATGGATATTTTAGCAGTAATTGTTTTCGTTGTTTCGTAATATCTGAGATATCCAAAATTAGACTGTTGTCTGTAACTATGTGTTATTGTATTTTGGTTAAGAGATATTAATATGATGCCACATCTGCACCTGTACGTAATTTATTGCCATGTAATGATGATTTAAACTTCTTGTTTATGCATATATGATGAGTCTGATTTTATGTCCTGTGGTCTGGTGATATCCATGTTGGTTTTTGTGTGTGTGTTCTTTTGTGTTGAAACACGTTTCCTGTTATAGCAAGTTGATTTGAAGCACAGAAGTTGCGGAATTTTCCTCCATTTTTGTTCATTGTCCCAGCGCCAGTATTGCAACGATATTTTCAAAGCTGCTGATGCCAATTCCTATACTGCCTTTTATGTTGTCGACCGGTATTGTAATGTTTTTTCTTCTCCTTTTGATGAAATATCTTTTCTTCTCTTTTTAACCATAATATTTTAAAGTTTGGTGGAAAATGCTGTCACAGATTCTTTTTTTTTTTAATCATTAGAGGCACATTGTGGTGCGCTTTCTTCCCCATGCCCTGAGGATAGCGCCATTTCTTGTGAGTTCATTTGGTCTCTTCTATTCCTTTCTGTCTTGTTTCGCACATTCCCAGGATGTCGTTTTTATAGTTTCTTATTTCTGCTGCCACCTGTGCAGTTTTTTTTCTTGTCTGCAATATTCCAGATGCCCAATCTTGAAAATTTTCTAGAAGTAAGGAAGTGAGACAGAAGTCAAAACTCCCTACAGTGTTATATGCAAATTTTCTAGAAGTAAGGAAGTGAGACAGAAGTCAAAACTCCCTACAGTGTTATATGCACCGCGCGACAATCCTCCTTGAATGGCTGAGTTTAATCATTGTTTTCTATGACTGCATTGTTCATGTTTTTGACGTTTTTGTAGGGTTTTAAGTTTCTACAGGACTGGCTAGCCGACCCCAATGCCCAACCTTCCTTATTCACCTTCTACAGCATGTCCAGTGTAGAGTACAGTGTGACTGTTCTTTGCTCCCCATTAGGTCCCAGTGACAGACTTGCGGCACTAAATGATGAGAGTTAGAAAATCATGAAGGTTAATCTTAGAAACAGATAGCGACAGTGTTAGTATTGACAGTGTAGGCGAACAGATGGCGACAATGTTAGTATTGACAGTGTAGGCGAACAGATGGCGACAATGTTAGTATTGACAGTGTAGGCGAACAGATGGCGACAATGTTAGTATTGACAGTGTAGGCGAACAGATGGCGACAATGTTAGTATTGACAATGTAGGCGAACAGATGGCGACAATGTTAGTATTGACAGTGTAGGCGAACAGATGGCGACAATGTTAGTATTGACAGTGTAGGCGAACAGATGGTGACAATGTTAGTACTGACAGTGTAGGCGAACAGATGGCGACAATGTTAGTATTGACAGTGTAGGCGAACAGATGGCGACAATGTTAGTATTGACAGTGTAGGCGAACAGATGGCGACAATGTTAGTACTGACAGTGTAGGCGAACAGATGGCGACAATGTTAGTATTGACAGTGTAGGCGAACAGATGGCGACAATGTTAGTATTGACAGTGTAGGCGAACAGATGGCGACAATGTTAGTATTGACAGTGTAGGCGAACAGATGGCGACAGTGTTAGTACTGACAGTGTAGGCGAACAGATGGCGACAATGTTAGTATTGACAGTGTAGGCGAACAGATGGCGACAATGTTAGTATTGACAGTGTAGGCGAACAGATGGCGACAATGTTAGTACTGACAGTGTAGGCGAACAGATGGCGACATTGTTAGTACTGACAGTGTAGGCGAACAGATGGCGACAATGTTAGTATTGACAGTGTAGGCGAACAGATGGCGACAATGTTAGTACTGACAGTGTAGGCGAACAGATGGCGACAATGTTAGTACTGACAGTGTAGGCGAACAGATGGCGACAATGTTAGTACTGACAGTGTAGGCGAACAGATGGCGACAATGTTAGTACTGACAGTGTAGACGAACAGATGGCGACAATGTTAGTATTGACAGTGTAGGCGAACAGATGGCGACAATGTTAGTATTGACAGTGTAGGCGAACAGATGGCGACAATGTTAGTACGGTACTGACAGTGTAGGCGAACAGATGGCGACAATGTTAGTACTGACAGTGTAGGCGAACAGATGGCGACAGTGTTAATACTGTCAGTGTAGGCGAACAGATGGCGACAATGTTAGTACTGACAGTGTAGGCGAACAGATGGCGACAATGTTAGTACTGACAGTGTAGGCGAACAGATGGCGACAATGTTAGTACTGACAGTGTAGGCGAACAGATGGCGACAATGTTAGTACTGACAGTGTAGGCGAACAGATGGCGACAATGTTAGTACTGACAGTGTAGGCGAACAGATGGCGACAGTGTTAGTACTGACAGTGTAGGCGAACAGATGGCGACAATGTTAGTACTGACAGTGTAGGCGAACAGATGGCGACAGTGTTAGTACTGACAATGTAGGCGAACAGATAGCGACAGTGTTAGTACTGACAATGTAGGCGAACAGATAGCGACAATGTTAGTACTGACAGTGTAGGCGAACAGATGGCGACATGTTAGTATTGACAGTGTAGGCGAACAGATGGCGACAGTGTTAGTACTGACAGTGTAGGCGAACAGATGGCGACAATGTTAGTACTGAAAGGGTAGACGAACAGATGGCGACAATGTTAGTACTGACAGTGTAGACGAACAGATGGCGACAATGTTAGTACTGACAGTGTAGACGAACAGATAGCGACAATGTTAGTACTGACAGTGTAGGCGAACAGATGGCGACAATATTAGTACTGACAGTGTAGATGTGTGATAAAAGTGTAACTTTTTACCGCTACAAGTATCTACCCACGTGGTCCCGAGGGTCTCTGATGAGACAAAGAAATAATAAGGCTACTACTCCATCAATAATTCAAACAAGGCCACTAATGTGCATGGTGGCTGGCAGCTGTGCCGTGTAAAACAAATTGTTGCAGAAACCACTGGCTGTGAGAGCACATAAATGCTGTGGACCAGAGTTCCTGTAAGGGGAGCCAGCCGCAGTAGTAGCTGCGTGCTCCATCGGAAGCAAACGGGGAAATAGTGAATGACGTGTTTACATATATCTACACAGACTCAAGCATAGTCGAGAAGATTACTTATTAAAATATGTTAATGACATCTCATGTTTCTAACAGAACGCACTGGTATCTGTTTATTTCTTTCATTATTTCTTTTTTTTTCTTATTTTCTTTCTTTCTTTCTTTCAATTTCCCAGCATATATAAATCTTGCTGTATTCATTGCCAGCCATTCTATCTTCTTCTTTAAGTACCATGCCAGGTTACATAGGTGATCATGTATGTATACAATTTCCTGTATTTAGTACTATTTATTAATATATCCATATTAAATGTATCCGTACATAATGGTGTGTCTAAACCATGACTGTATTCGTAGCAGCTTAATGGTCCTTTTCAGGACTTGTATTGAGCTGGCCGACAAGCACTAGTATTCGTTTTCGTAGCTTAGTGCCTGCCAGTTCTGCTTAGAAATTATTCAGACCATGAGTTCTGTAGCAAAGTTTGATTTTGCTGGGGAGGTTATGATGGTATCCTAAAAGAATGAAATCCGTGTATGTATTACCCGTGTGAGGTCAAGCACATGTAGCCCCCTGACTATAAATGATGATGATGAATTATGTGCAGGGAACCTAACGCTACCTCCCTAGATCTCACACGGTCACTATTTTGCCTCTAGTGTCTGGTGTATGATGTACCTAGTGTCTAGGGGAGAAATGAAATGATGGTACACAACACAAAAACACTTTTAAGTTTCTATGAGGAAGTAAATAAAACCTGTGGTTAAGTTTTTCTTTAAATTTGATAATTTTTTGTACAATTTATTTTGCCTGTCCAGTCATATCGTTTGGACAGGTCTTTGAAAATGAGGACAAGATAGTTTACATAAAAGATTAACTAAAATTGTGTGGACCATCTGCCCAAATAACTACAATGTTAATATATGTCTTTCCTGTTGGAATGTTCACAGCTTAAATTTATTCTTCTAAGAGGGAGAGTCACTGTGTAACACGAAATCAGATATACCCAGGGGCTGTATTAGTTCATCATCACACCCCAAGCTCCTGCTGTTATCTCTTGAAAGCATACATGAAATGTCGGAACTTCTTGGCGGTAACCACATTTCCTTTTATATATTTTTCTCTTCTTTTTCTTTTTAAATATAAATGCTTCAGGCATGTTGAACAGTGTTCATGGAACACGGAGGCTTACTAATATACTCTAATACAATAATATTCAAACATAATCATGACAACATACATTAGTTAGATACATTTCAACGTGAGGACTCAACAATGTCTGCTCCCGGCACGTCCTTCACTTTTTCCCAATCGCAGTATCTAACTTTGGTAATGGGATTAAACATATTAAATTCATAAAGCATTCTTACCACAAATCAAGAAATATAAACAAATGACGCTGACTTTGCAAAGAAATGGCCTCAGTTTCTTCTGCTCCGTCCAGACTGTGAAATACTAATTTAGTTATTTAATTTACTTTTAAATTTATCACAGCTGTTCTCAGCGTATCTGAATAAAAAATACTGTTCAACTGGCAATGAATAGTGAAAGCTTTTTGCTAATATTTAGTAGCACTGGCCAATCGAAAGCTTGCGACTACCAGAATTCAAATGCAGTTTTTGAAAAACAAAAATAATTCCAAACATACTCTGCGTCTGGTAGTCGATTGGCCAGTCTGCTTTAGTTATGCCAATACAAAACGATGTTAGTTTTTGGTAACAATTTTCCTACCGCTCCCCTCTCCTCCTATACTCTTGTTACCCAAGCGAATTTGAATTTACCTCAATGCCTCCCTTCTAAGCCGGTGTCCCCACTAACGTTATGAAAAAAAAAAAACAAGCAGAAACAACAGTCCGTCTGGTCGTACGTCCGTAGACATTTAGTATTTTCTCAATAACTTGGCTAATACTGGGACTATTATATTATTTAAAACACATTCTTGCTCAGTGGACTCTAAGCTATACTACCATATGATTTTTATGTTCAGTTTCATTATGGTTTTAGATTTTCAATTTTGTCACCGGTCATCGTCAAATAAATATTTTACACAAGACGGCCATCTTCCCCTCTCTTTCATCTCGCTAGCATGTATTTTTCAAATAACTAACTTGTTTTTGTGACGTCAGAAACATTACCGCGAGGAGGCAATAAAATTGTCTGCATGTTTGCTTCTGTTGGCTTTGCTCCAGCGTGTATATATGCATGGAGGACTATCAAGCGAAGCGGGGTGTTGGCGTGGCGGGTTAAGAATTGGCGTTAATAATTTGTATTGTATCGTGTAACAATACCAAAAAATGTAAGGATTACTACTTATTACCAGCGTTAAAGTTAATTATTACGTTAATTTAGATAGTTATTTTGCGGCACACTTCCGCAAAATCGTTAATTATAAGTGGCTAGAAATAGTTCTGCCTGGTTATATAGAACTACTGACATCATATTTTACGGTGATGACAGAAAGGGGGTTTAGATCCACCTGTAGAGTGGCTAGAAATAGTTCTGGCTGGTTATGTGGAACTACTGACATCACATTTTATGGTGCTGACAGAAAGGGAGTTTAGATCCCTAGAAATAGTTCTCGCTGGTTATATAGATCCACTGACATCATATTTTATGGTGCTGACAGAAAGGGTGTTTAGATCCACATGTGTAGAGTGGCTAGAAATAGTTCTGGTGGGTTATATAGAACTACTGACATATTTTATAGTGTTGACAGAAAAGGTGTTTAGATCCACATGTAGAGTGGCTAGAAATAGCTCTGGCTGGTTATATAGAACTACTGACATCACATTTTATAGTGTTGACAGAAAGAGGGTTTAGATCCACATGTAGAGTGGCTAGAAATAGTTCTGGCTGGTTATATAGAACTACTGACATCACATTTTATAGTGTTGACAGAAAGGGGGTTTAGATCCACATGTAGAGTGGCTAGAAATAGTTCTGGCTGGTTATATAGAACTACTGACATCACATTTTATGGTGCTGACAGAAATGGGGATTTAGATCCACATGTAGAGTGGCTTCTATTTTTAACAGTCATAGACTGGGTGATGCGCCAGACAACAGAGGGCAGTCCAAGAGGAATAAGATGGACAACATTTTCTACATTGGAAGATCTGGAATATGCAGATGACATTGCACTACTAGCACATTCACATCAACACATCCAGGAAAAAACGGATAGACTTAATAAGTTTAGCCAGCAGGTGGGCTTGAACATCAATTTAAAGAAGTCTGAGGTCATGACGCTCAATGTGAGCAACCCTGAGCCCATATCAGTAAGGAATAAGCAATTGGTACAGACAGATACCTTCACATACCTAGGAAGCATAGTAACACCAGACGGCGGGGCAGGCAAAGACATCAACATCAGAATGAATAAGGCAAGAACAGCCTTCTTTAGCCTAAACAACATCTGGAAGTCCTCCCAATACAGCACAAGCACAAAATTAAGATTATATCAGACGGTGTGCTTTCTGTGCTTCTCTATGGTGCGGAATGCTGGAGAGTTACAGAGAAGGAAATGTCAAAATTGTCCTTTTTTCACACAACATGCCTAAGAAAAATTCACCGAATCTTTTGGCCGAATACCATCACTAACCAAGATCTGCTTACTCGTAGCAAGCAAGAGGACATGCACACCATCATAGCTGGCAGACGCTGGAACTGGGTTGGTCATGTCCTCAGAAGAGACCCCGATGCCATCACAAGAACAGCTATGCTTTGGACCCCTGAAGGAAAACGAAAAAGAGGCCGACCAAAAACAACCTGGCGGAGGACTGTGGAGGCTGAGATGCAAAGAATGAACCAGAGTTGGGGCACTGTACGAAGGATGGCCACCGACCGAGCAAAGTGGAATCAATTTGTTGTTGCCCTACAAGACGCCACTAGGCGTGATGGCCACTGACTGCTTTGACGGTCGGCGGCTAAGGATCAAAGAAGAAGAAGAAGTAGAGTGGCTAGAAATAGTTCTGGCTTGTTATATATAACTACTGACATCATATTTTATGGTGCTGACAGAAATGGGGGTTTAGATCCACATGTAGAGTGGCTATAAATAGTTCTGGCTGGTTATATAGAACTACTGACATCCAGTGGCGTATCCTGGTAATGCGAGCTAGGCGTGCTGCTACTTAAAATTAATATGTACGCCTACTATTTAACTTCTTCCCCTCTTAATTTAAAAACCAACTATATTCAATTACGCAACGATAGTTATTAGTGGTATATGTAAATTATCTCCGAAATACTAATTAACTTACAACTTAAAACTCACTGTCACTGTAATAATCTGCATTCCCGGCAACTAACAAAAATTAATCACAAAAAACACTGGACGGACACAGCCGATTTTTACAACTCGAGAGCTGCAAGACCACCGCACGCATGTTCGTATTGTATTGACGTATCTGGCCATGACCCCGATCCACACAAACCAGTCTTCAAACGTAAAACCGAAAGGTGCAGCACGCATAGTGACGGAATTACCCGAGAAACTTCGGGCGATTGCCACCAACCAAAAAATCTGCACTATAAAACGCGTCTGGGAAACTGAAACTAGATATACTCGTAGATTCTATGCGGGAAAATCCGTTATCCTGATGCGTGCGGTCCGAAAGCAGAACATTATAAGAGAAATATTTTATAGAATAATACATTACATTTTTATTTTCCTTCGGGCATAGGTGTGCGCAGCACGCACAGCACACATAGAGAATACGCCACTGCTGACATCACATTTTATGGTGCTGACAGAAAGGGTGTTTAGATCCACATGTAGAGTGGCTAGAAATAGTGCTGGCTGGTTATATAGAACTACTGACATCACATTTTATGGTGCTGACAGAAAGGGTGTTTAGATCCACATGTAGAGTGGCTAGAAATAGTTCTGGCTGGTTATATAGAACTACTGACATCACATTTTATATTGTTGACAGAAAGGGGGTTTAGATCCACATGTAGAGTGGCTAGAAATAGCTCTGGCTGGTTATATAGAACTACTGACATCACATTTTATAGTGTTGACAGAAAGGGGGTTTAGATCCACATGTAGAGTGGCTATAAATAGTTCTGGCTGGTTATAAAGAACTACTGACATCACATTTTATAGTGTTGACAGAAAGGGGGTTTAGATCTACATGTAGAGTGGCTAGAAATAGTTCTGGCTGGTTATATAGAACTACTGACATCATATTTTATGGTGCTGACAGAAAGGGGGTTTAGATCCACATGTAGAGTGTCTAGAAATAGTTCTGGCTGATTATATAGAACTACTGACATCATATTTATGGTGCTGACAGAAATGGGGATTTAGATCCACATGTAGAGTGGCTAGAAATAGCTCTGGCTGGTTATATAGAACTACTGACATCATATTTAATGGTGCTGACAGAAATGGGGGTTTAGATCCACATGTAGAGTGGCAATAAATAGCTCTGGCTGGTTATATAGAACTACTGACATCATATTTTATAGTGTTGACAGAAATGGGGGTTTAGATCCACATGTAGAGTGGCTATAAATAGCTCTGGCTGGTTATATAGAACTACTGACATCATATTTTATGGTGCTGACAGAAATGGGGTTTTAGATCCACATGTAGAGTGGCTAGAAATAGTTCTGGCTGGTTATATAGAACTACTGACATCATATTTTATGGTGCTGACAGACATGGGGGTTTAGATCCACATGTAGAGTGGCTAGAAATAGTTCTGGCTGATTATATAGAACTACTGACATCATATTTTATAGTGTTGACAGAAATGGGGGTTTAGATCCACATGTAGAGTGGCTAGAAATAGTTCTGGCTGGTTATATAGAACTACTGACATCATATTTAATGGTGCTGACGGAAATGGGGGTTTAGATCCACATGTAGAGTGGCTAGCAATAGTTCTGGCTGGTTATATAGAACTACTGACATCATATTTTATAGTGTTGACAGAAATGGGGGTTTAGATCCACATGTAGAGTGGCTATAAATAGTTCTGGCTGGTTATATAGAACTACTGACATCATATTTTATGGTGCTGACAGAAAGGGTGTTTAGATCCACATGTAGTGTGGCTAGAAATAGTTCTGGCTGGTTATATAGAACTACTGACATCATATTTTATAGTGTTGACAGAAAGGGTGTTTAGATCCACATGTAGAGTGGCTAGAAATAGTTCTGGCAGGTTATATAGAACTACTGACATCATATTTTATAGTGTTGACAGAAAGGGGGTTTAGATCCACATGTAGAGGGGCTAGAGATAGTTCTGGCTGGTTATATAGAACTACTGACATCATATTTTATAGTGTTGACAGAAAGGGGGTTTAGATCCACATGTAGAGTGGCTAGAAATAGCTCTGGCTGGTTATATATAACTACTGACATCATATTTATGGTGCTGACAGAAATGGGGGTTTAGATCCACATGTAGAGTGGCTAGAAATAGTTCTGGCTGGTTATATAGAACTACTGACATCATATTTTATGGTGCTGACAGAAATGGGGGTTTAGATCCACATGTAGAGTGGCTAGAAATAGCTCTGGCTGGTTATATAGAACTACTGACATCATATTTTATGTGAGTCATCATTTTCCCTGTCGTTTCTTATGGAGCATGGAGCCACCACTGTAGCTGAGACCCCGTACAGGAACCGGCACCAAGCAGTAATATACTCTTGCAGCAGTGGTTTCTGTAGCCATGTGTTTTGCCAATGTAACCCAAAACCTCATATTAATGGCCTTGTACGACATGCCACTAGTTCTGTTCATTCTTTGTCTCAAAAAGGTGGCCTTCAGGAAGGACAATTTTGTGTGTTAGTTCTTTGTATTTGTCCTGTTCCACAAACGTCTATTAGTCTTGACTATCTTTTAGTATTTCCAGTTCTTTGTATTTGTCCTGTTCCACAAACGTCTATTAGTCTTGACTATCTTTTAGTATTTCCAGTTCTTTGTATTTGTCCTGTTCCACAAACGTCTATTAGTCTTGACTATCTTTTAGTATTTCCAGTTCTTTGTATTTGTCCTGTTCCACAAACGTCTATTAGTCTTGACTATCTTTTAGTATTTCCAGTTCTTTGTATTTGTCCTGTTCCACAAACGTCTATTAGTCTTGACTATCTTTTAGTATTTCCAGTTCTTTGTATTTGTCCTGTTCCACAAACGTCTATTAGTCTTGACTATCTATTGGTATTTCCAGTTCTTTATATTTGTCCTGTTCCACAAACGTCTATTAGTCTTGACTATCTTTTAGTATTTCCAGTTCTTTGTATTTGTCCTGTTCCACAAACGTCTATTAGTCTTGACTATCTTTTGTTGCTCAGTTCTTTGTATTTGTCCTGTTCCACAAACGTCTATTAGTCTTGACTATCTTTTGTTGCTCAGTTCTTTGTATTTGTCCTGTTCCACAAACGTCTATTAGTCTTGACTATCTTTTAGTATTTCCAGTTCTTTGTATTTGTCCTGTTCCACAAACGTCTATTAGTCTTGACTATCTTTTAGTATTTCCAGTTCTTTGTATTTGTCCTGTTCCACAAACGTCTATTAGTCTTGACTATCTTTTAGTATTTCCAGTTCTTTGTATTTGTCCTGTTCCACAAACGTCTATTAGTCTTGACTATCTTTTGTTGCTCAGTTCTTTGTATTTGTCCTGTTCCACAAACGTCTATTAGTCTTGACTATCTATTGGTATTTCCAGTTCTTTATATTTGTCCTGTTCCACAAACGTCTATTAGTCTTGACTATCTTTTGTTGCTCAGTTCTTTGTATTTGTCCTGTTCCACAAACGTCTATTAGTCTTGACTATCTATTGGTATTTCCAGTTCTTTATATTTGTCCTGTTCCACAAACGTCTATTAGTCTTGACTATCTTTTGTTGCTCAGTTCTTTGTATTTGTCCTGTTCCATAAACGTCTATTAGTCTTGACTATTTTTGTTGCTCAGTTCTTTGTATTTGTCCTGTTCCACAAACGTCTATTAGTCTTGACTATCTTTTGTTGCTTCCTGGTGCTGATATTGTCTTTCTTGCTCAGTCTTTATGATAAACAGTTTTCTTGTATTTTTATACGTCTCTTCTCACTTTCGTAATCTTTTTTAAATTCACTTTTGTGCTCTCATCTTGTCTGTCATGACCATTCTTGTGTGTTCATCCTTTATACATTTGTATGTCATTAATATTCTCTAACTTGCACCTTTGTCACAGACAAGACCTCTTCCTCCATTGTTTTCCTGTCTCACATTCGTTCTGTTAGTTTGTTGTTTTGTAATTGTCTTTATACTTTCTGTTCGATTTCATTTTCGGTCATTTTCATCCACTCGTCAGCTTCATATTTGCAACACATCTGTCTTATCAGCTTTTCTAGTCTACCTTTTTTAACTTACTGTCTTGTCAACTTTCTCACTAACCTTGTCTTTCTCTGTCAACTTTCTCACTAACCCTGTCTTTCTCTGTCAACTTTCTCACTAACCCTGTCTTTCTCTGTCAACTTTCTCACTAATCCTGTCTTTCTCTGTCAACTTCTATGCTGTCACCGTGATCTGCTCACCGCCTGTCTTCCAATCTGGCCCCTACGGGAAAAAAATCTCTTACAAGTATGATTGAAAAAAGCATTTCATTTAGAAACAAGATTTTTTAAGCAAATATATAAGCCCTTATAATAAGCCCTTAGACATGAAGATTTAAAAAAAAAAAACAGTAAATTATAAAACTATACAGGCATACCTCGCTGCGCTTCGCGTTATTGCGCTTTTTTTCCCCCTTCAAATTATTCATGGTTATTTATTAGAGCGTGCCTTCTTCTTCCTGTAGATTTTGGTTCTTCACCATCAAAAAGATTACGATTCGCTGAAGGCTCAGATGATGAAGATTAGCATTTTTTTTAAGCAATAAAGTATATTTAATTTTACAGTACATTGTTTTTTTTTTTTTAGACCTAACGCAATTGCGCACTTAATAGACATAATGTAAACATGATTTTATGCTTTTATAATGCATTAGAAAGCCACACAAAAAAATGGGTGTGACCCGCTTTATTGCGACATTCGCTTTATTGCGGTGGTCTGGAACCGAACCTGCAATATCTCCGAGGTATGCCTGTATATATACTACTGGACAAAAGTTAAGGGCCACCATTCAGTTTAGACAAGGTTTATATATTTGATTGGCAAACTTTTAAAGACAAGTGAAAATGTCATTAAAACTGAGCTCAGAGAAATGTGTATACATTTCAGAGAAATGTGTATATATTTCTGTGTGCACTAGGTTAATTTTTTTTAAATGTCCAAAAACTGGGTCACTTTAACCCGCCCGTGAAAATTGCCATTGTTGCTGCAAAAACTCGTGATTTTTGCAACACGCCCCACTAGTTCAAAAGGTGAAAAAGTGAGTTGAATTTGAATGCACGTGGAAAATGATCATCGGTAAAGAGTGTTCACCGTTGGTATGCAATAAATCAGTATGACAAGTGGTCGAAATGATCACTGCATTAGCCATGCCACCAAGGAGAAATCTTCAGCACTGTAGACCGTGGTCGAGCCATGGCTTGGATTCAGGATGGTCAATCTGTTCGTCATGTTGCAAGACGTTTATCAGTGTCCCACTCTACCATTCAGAGACTTCTTGAGAGATTTCAAGCTACCGGACATTTGGAAAATCGACCCTGCTCACGAAGAATTATATAAACCTTGTCTAAACTGAATGGCGGCCCTTAACTTTTGTCCAGTAGTATAGAAAAAAAAATTGAGAAACTTTCTGTTACCAATTACTGGCAAAAATCGGACGTAAATTTTATACTCTTCGATGTTAACACGTGACCTCCACTGTGTCGTCATGTAGTCATCAGAATCATAATTCCCTGTTCGGTCCTTACGGAGCTTAGATCAGGAAGTCTGCACCAAAGTTTGTCATGTGCTTTTGTAGCGGTTGTTTATGTAGCTATTTGTTTGTCATGTGCTTTTGTAGCGGTTGTTTATGTAGCTATTTGTTTGTCATGTGCTTTTGTAGCGGTTGTTTATGTAGCTATTTGTTTGTCATGTGCTTTTGTAGCGGTTGTTTATGTAGCTATTTGTTTGTCATGTGCTTTTGTAGCGGTTGTTTATGTAGCTATTTGTTTGTCATAATGAGGTTGCCAGCCCCATATTAGTCGTGACTTTACGATATGCCTGAGGGAGCAGTTGTTCTTTCTGTGTCCCCTCAGAGGCCCCCGGGGAGAAGACGGGGCCTTGCAGTGTATTTCAGTTAATATCATTTACAGTCAAGGTATGTCTTCGTGCATGCTTATTGCAACAGGTTGCATTTCATGTGTCAATCATAGTTTGTTCCAGCACTGTTGAGTGTGTATGTACGTCTGCTTTAGAATCACGCAAGTCTGAATCAGTAAGCGGATTTATAAACTGTTTGATGTTTGCTGCTGAGAGAGAAGAGGGGGGGGGGGGGGGGGGAAGCCAAATGTCAACATAGCCCCATACAGACACTGCAGTATGGGACCAGAGATTTGATACTTCACTCTACGGTGCTGTTCTCAACTTTATGAAGTAGGGTGACCTATTCGCTTCCTCCAAACCTTTGCCTTCCCTAACTCAGTCACATACCTATTTACAGCCGGGTAGACTGGAGCGTGACGCTACTTTGTGTCGAACCTGGTAACTTTACCTCAAGAAGTTAACCCTCTAACAACTCTGACGCAACTTTAGTATCATTAAAATATAGGGCAGCCGCGCTGGTGTAATGGTTACCACACTGCGCTGGCGATCGGGTGCTCCAGGTTCAAGCCCGGGTGAGTACATTTGAAGAAGTGTCGTCGACCGGGACTTGGACTGGATTAATTCGAGCCCTGGCGAAGACATTTGAAGTAGAGTCGTCGACCAGGGACTGGAATAACCTGAACGGCTCCTGAGCCGACCTAGCTCTAACGGGTACCCTCCGCAGACGGCGAGTATCTGCCTGAATGGCGAGTGGATGGGAGCCGCGCTGGTCTAATGGCTTCGGCGTTGTACTGGCGACCAGGTGTTCATGGTTCAAACCCGGGCGTCAGCGTTTGAAGAAATGTTTACGGCCGGAAATTTGACTGAATAGCCTGAACGGCTCCTGTGATAAACCCACTGTGGATGGGAAGGAGCGAAGCTCCTGACCGGGTTGGAAGGAAAGTCCTCAGGTTCCCCTGCCTCGCAATGACATGTCATTGGGCCGAAGGGCTGAAAGCCCAAGTGCCGCTGGTTAAGGAAAAAAAAAAAAAATAGCGAGTGGACACCTGTCATTGTACGGGGAAAAAAGGGATACTCACGTAAAAATCAGTCTCAGGTTAGATATACTAACCGGAGATTCTCGCCTCGAGTAATAGCGGGCGTACGTTAAAAAAAAAAATAAATAAATAAAAATATAGGACACATGCATTAAGATTTTGGTGGACGATTGCATGTTCTTGCTGTCTACATTTCAGAAAGATTATTTTTCACTCTTATTAATCTTTTTTATAATTATTCTTTTCTTGTGTTTAAAGCTGTGAAAAACATCCTTTGTGAAATGAATGGTCGCTTATTGATCCTCTAGTTATAAAATAGGATCATTATTTACAGACAAGGTCTTTTATACTTAGACATGCACCCTAATATGAACTATGGATCGTTCATCTAGATTGAATAGAGTGCTTCACCTCACCACAGTGAGGAAAAGGTCACTTATATTTGGACAAGGAACCCTGATATTACTGACAAACCTTGTCTCAAGGTTGAATGAGTAATGCCTTGCGAGCTCTCTAAATGGAAACAAAATTTATACAATAAATACAAATAAGCTTTGCTAATACTAATGCACTACAGCGAGATTTATTGTCCATCAGATGTAAACAAAACAATAACAGTTTATGAATGATGTTTTATTATTATTTGAAGTTGTGTATTTGTCTATTCAAAGTTCTCTTCTTTTCTTGTAGGCATAGATAATGTTAACACAAAAACAACAACCGTCAAGACTTTAATTAAGCCAGTGCTTGCTTACAATAGAAAGATTGAAGTGGTATGACAAGATCACTAAAATAGAACTGATGACACAAACCAGACAAGTGCCAGTGGAGCAAGAGATAAGAAGAAGATGCTGGTGATGAATTGGATGCACATTGAGGAAACCTGTTGATAGTATTACAAGGCAGTTCTGGTTCTGGAACCCCCAGTAGATAAAGACCAAATAACCCGTGGAGAAAAGGACTGGAGACAGACCAGAGAGTGATGAGCAAGACATGGAAACACCTTGCCCTGGTGGCCACGTGACAGGAGGACATGGTGGCACTTGACAGGAGGACATGGTGGCACATGACAGGAGGACATGGTGGCACATGACAGGAGGACTTAGTGCCATGTGACAGGAGGACATGGTGCCACGTGACAGGAGGACATGGTGGCACATGACAGGAGGACATGGTGGCCACATGACAGGAGGACATGGTGGCACATGACAGGAGAACATGGTGCCATGTGACAGGAGGACATGGTGGCACATGACAGGAGAACATGATGCCACATGACAGGAGGACATGGTGGCACATGACAGGAGAACATGGTGCCACGTGACAGGAGGACATGGTGGCACATGACAGGAGGACATGGTGGCCATGTGACAGGAGGACATGGCGCCACGTGACAGGAGGACATGGTGCCACATGACAGGAGGACATGTTGCCACATGACAGGAGGACATGGTGGCACATGACAGGAGAACATGGTGCCACGTGACAGGAGGACATGGTGGCACATGACAGGAGGACATGGTGGCCATGTGACAGGAGGACATGGTGCCATGTGACAGGAGGACATGGTGGCACATGACAGGAGGACATGGTGGCCACGTGAAAGGAGGACATGGTGTGTTTGTTGAAGGCCTGTGCTCTTTGGGGGGCAGCAGTTTATTGATTGACAGATAATGTTATATTATTCAATGAAATTGTAATTGTTATAAATTTGCCTATCTCTATTCTACAGAAACAACAGTATAGAGCATTGGATGATGCTGGGGGCATATCTGAAACTAGTAGGAAGTGATCCTTGCTGTGTTCTTGGCAGTCTTGATGATGATGTGCAGGCCATAGGGAAATTGATAACCAAAGGTTCAAGCAAGACTTCTACGATGCTACTGCTATACTGGATTATAAATATTCTTTCTCCCCGTTCAGTCATCCTTTTGTCTGCTAATTCAGCAACCAGACAGAACTGGTATGGAATGGCATCAGCAACCAGAGTGACGAGGATATAATAGTCGCTGTTATTTCCCTGCTATGTTATAATATTTAAAAAGTATTGGATTAACTCTTTGGATGTGTCTTCCAAGTGCTTATAATCTACTTACCCTGATGGTTTTTTTGTTGTTGCTATATTTTCTATGATTAACTCTTTGCTATTGTAAGCAGCCAGAAAGAGGGAACTAATGCTGCTGTTGACATAGAATTAGGTGTGGGCTGCTTTGTTATGCCTCCATAACACAAAAAGCCATAGTTCCTGTAAATAGTGGTATTAACTGTTTGCCGCCTTCTGACCATGACATGTCATAATGTAGTCTTGAAAACCTAAAGTGACGTAGACATATTAACTGTTAGCCACCTTCTGACCATGAAATTTTGTAATGTAGTCTTGAATACATAAAGTGACATAGGCATATTAACTGTTAGCCACCTTCTGACCATGAAATTTTTTAGTGTAGTCTTGAATACCTAAAGTGACGTAAACATATTAACTGTTTGCCACCTTCTGACCATGAAATTTTGTATTGTAGTCTTTATAACATCAAGTGATGTAGATACGTTAACCATTTGCCACGTTCCTAATACAAATTATCAATGTGTAATGTTCAGCAAGTAAAGTAATGAAGACATGAACTGACATCAGCGTCCTGTCATTGATGGAGCAGTTACTTGCATTTGGAATTTGGTTCCTTGACTAGTACATAAGATCTGTAAGTTGAGACCTGTATTCTGACAGCAGATACTTTCCTCAGAAGTTGTGTAACATTTCAAACACAAACCATTATTTATCCCTGACGTTGGCAATATACTCATAACAATTTTTTTAGTTCTACTGGTAGAATTTGGAGCTATATATATCAATTTTGGCGTCTGTGGCCTAATGGATATGAACGCAGTTTCATAATCCAGATATACCAGGTTCGAAACCTGCTGCAGGCGGTTTGGTAGCAGATCGCTTTGTGTGGATTTTTAACAATGGTATAAGCGCCGTACCGTTCAGAAAGCAATGGCAAACTACTGAATGAAAAAAAATTGCCTAGAAAAATCACAAACAGTCAATAAAAGCTGGGGTTGATTGCCACATCCTGTAAAGGATAAGCAACTAACTTTTTTTATATCAATAAAAAATTTTTTTGTTTAACTTGAAAACTAGCAGGCTAGTGTATCAGTATATTTTCAGGCAAGAAAAGGATCAGACTCATAAAACTCCAATCAGGAATATCACAGAACTATAAACCAGACTACAAGAATGTTAGTAACTTTCAGGCTTGCAAAGTAAAGCTGTGATCTTACTTATGGCAGCAGAGAGTAATTTAAAAAATAGAAGAAAAGAAAAAAAACATGATTTTTAGAGACACAAGGAGGTTGTCTGTCTAGGCATCCAGACAAACAGTCCATGAAAAATCATAAAGTTCTGGTTTATAAAAAAATAGAAGAAAAAAACATGATTTTTAGAGACACAAGGAGGTCGCCTGTCTAGGCATCCAGTCCATGAAAAGTAATAAAGTTCTGTAACATGGGGCTCAGAGGTAAAGACAAAAATTGTCCATAATTGCTCGGTGTGGCTATATTGCTATAGCAGAGATGTTTTCACAAGCATATTTTCATAACTGTATTTACCCAGGTAGTTTTCTCAGATGTGTCATTTTTTTCCTTAGGTTAACCTACTATTTATTACACTGAAATAATTAAAATGGTGTGATATCATCAGGAAAATACTTCCCATGGTAACAAAATGTTTACTTGACTGCTAACTCCTAAGAGAAGAAAAGAGTTGGGTTGCAAAAGTGAGCTTGTGGTGATATACTTTTCCAAGCTTTACAAGATGTAACCTTAATGTAAATCTATGATGAACATTGTTATAAGAGTCATGTGGGATAGGGCTTTCTGATAAATCCACCAGGTATGAAGCTTTTGACGGTAATTGTGAGTGCTGGAGCAGTTAACAGTGGGAGGTTACTATCAGAAACTGTTGGCAGCTGTGGTTGTTAATGGTGTTCTAAACAGTTTTTTTAAAATAACAGTACTAGCACACCATAATGACTGTAAATTTACCACCAATCCATCCAGCTTAGAACTGAAGTAGTTTGTTTACATTAGAAAAATCATTCATACAGATGTGAATGTGCTTAAAATTTAACATCACTTATCACTTGTTAATCACATCTGTGAAAATCACTTGACATTAAAGAAAGAGTGGCAGCTATCAGCAAAAAAAACAATTTGGCCCAGTTATTATTTCTGACACAATTTCCAGGATGCTGGTTGTCAGAAAGAATGGACTTTACTTTATCAACATTCAGAGAAATCTTAATGATAGAGGGTGAGCTTAAGACATCATATTTCACTGTTGTAGGCTTTTTTGTGTCATGAATTCAATTGCAATGGTTGTTTCCCTAAAGAATGTATCATCCAAGTGATACTTGGGACAGAGAGGCTGCTTTTGCAATGACTGAGTAGGTGAGTCTAAGCTAGGTTTCAAATAGAAGGCACTTCTACTACTTGGTTACTGACTTTGACATGATATCAATGGAGAGTTTGTATTGAAACCATTTTCAAAGTCTCTGTTTTTGCCTATGACACTTGTGTAATTACTGTGTATGTGTAAAATCCAGTCATCTCAAATAGAAAAAAATTTACTTAGATTTCCTCACTGCCTGTAAACAATCACAGAACTGCAGCATCATCAGAACCATAATGTGATAATGCAATCAATTGAAATGTCTACTTTTTTTTTTTTTTTTTTTTTTAATGAAAATTTATAAGAACGTCCCATGGCCTCGGAGAGAGGAAAACAAATATGCAAGTTACTTGTGAACCAGAACCTTTCTTCATATGGATTTCATGTATTCATCTTATTCTGCCAAAACTTTCCTATCAGGACTACAACAACACTGCACCTTGAGGAACCAATTTTAAATGTATATTTGCCATGTGAACAAAGCTTGCCACAATGAGTTTCTTAACAGCAGGAGTGATCCCAAATCAATCCCTTATGTCGTAACTTTACAACGAAGGTCAGGACAAAGTCAGGGTTAACCAAACATGTGGCTCTTAAAACCTGAGGAATCAACACATATCCATCATTCCATCATGTAGGTATTTAGGTTGTGAGCTGCAGACAACTAATCATCATCACTATTAACCTTTAGCTCCCTATGAAGCATAGGCTGTCAAGAACTTGAGGTACAAGAGAAATAATGAAGTGACTGTAAACTGAAAAATAAAGCCATGACCACTGTATGTTTCACCTGAAGCTGGAAGATCAAACATTTGTTTTTTTGTTCCAGGCTGGGTCAACTGAGCTCCCAGGGTCTCCTTAACTGAATGCATTATAGCTGTGCTTTTCAGCCAAGGTACATGTGGAAGTTGATGGGTCTTTTAATAGCAGTTGGTGATGTTTGGCAAAAATGTGTGTCTTTTAATTTAGTTTCTGTATTTTTTATAAACAAGTTTTCATTTACAGCAGGGGTCAGCAACCAGTCAATCTCGATCTACTGATAGATCCCTGTGGATGATTTGGTCGATCTTTAGGTGACTGCAGGGTAAAAATGACTTTTTAAACTGAGGAAATTTCGCACTAGACCTTTCCTGCCAGCGTTTAAAATTGCTGTGTCCCCGAATCGAATATGCTTTTTCCGCATTCCCAATGAGTACTCTCAAGCCGGCTACTAAAATATATTCTTGAACTGCATGACATAGGAACGCTATTGTACCTCAGTGTTACTAAAGTAGATCCCAAAAGCTGCTAGGTTGCCGACTCCTGATTTACAGTGTTGTTCAGTAATTTGAACTAAAACAGCATGTGTAAAAATATGTTGTGGAGGCCATATAATATACATAACCATACTATGATGTAGATTTAGTTAAAGGAAATCTCCATGGATGGCTGCGCTGCATAAGGTGCATGTTTACAATGTTTTAATTAAATTGACAAATAATTACCGTTAAACTGTATATAAATGTTCAGTAAAATCACTAGAAGCTGCATGCTGTTAGCATTTTCAGTACATTGATGGTGCATTTTTACTTAATGTATGTAATAAACAAAAACATGTTAAAAAGTACTGTAATATTAGATACATAAATAAAAGAAACTATTGATCCTCTAACATTTTTATCTGTAACATTTTCACACCAACAAATGTTGACATGCGACAATGTTCTTTATGTTTTGTCTGATCTGTCATAAATTACTGACACAAACTTTAGCAATGGTTGCATGTGACATGGATGGTGCTGTAAGTCACCTTTGATGAAGACTTGTTATTAAGAGAAAATTGTTGTAATATTTGTAAAGAACAAACTTTGCAAGCTGCTTGTATCTACTTAAGTGTGGTCTATTTGTGACATAAATGTGCAGATAATTATAAAAACAAGTTGATTATCATCATCATCATTATTTTACTTTTCGCTCCATTTAGAGCATGGAGTCACCACTACAACTGGTCCTTCTTCCAGGAAGCCTGCATCAAGTATTCACTTGCTATTGCAACAATGGTTTCTGTAGCAATTTGTTTGACATGATGAGGTTGCCAGGCTCATGGACAACCTCATATTTAGTCACCTTGTACAACATGCCTGAGAGAGTAGCATATCTATTGTTTCTTTGTCTCATCAGAGAGCCCTGAAAATGACACAATTTAGATGTATAAATGTGCCCCAGACTTCAATATTATTTCTGTATTTGTTCATGTTGCTCATGTTTAGTAGATGAACATTTAATATTGTCTTGGTTCTTAAGTTCAGCAAAATATTGTTATCAGTTGCATACCTGTCAACCTCCTGAGACAAAAATTTGTACGCCGGACCAAAAAAATCCTTACAAACACCCAAAAATCCTTACGCAAAAATATATTAATAAATTATACACAATACAGTTTTAAAACGGGAATTGACACATACAAATCTATTAGCGTTTGAATTAGTGTGATATAAAACATGCTAATAGTCTCATGTTGTTCTTTACATATAAAAAACTTAGTGATACTAAGAGGTACTATTCTTTCGATGCACAGTGTTTTGTATTATAATCAACACATGCACTTTTAGCACTTTGCAGAATTGCATTTGTGGGCTTAAAGTCTGCACAGCATGTATCAATGTTAATCTTACACTGTAAAAAAGAAGTGAGTGTGTCTGCATTCATGGACCTCCTGCAGTCTGTGTGGATTTTTTTATTGAAAAATAAAGCAGCGAAGTTTACGCAAACAAACTTTTTTTCTAGTTATGTAGGGCCGTCACAGAATATTATGACATTAATTTATGGGAAATATTTAAATGATCAAAATAACTGGAAAGATTAAGAGAACGACAAAAAAAAAAAAAAAAAAAATAAACAACGAAGCAAAGCAAACAGCTAACAGCAAAAAAAATTACCAAATTATGAACAGAATATCAAATCTAGGAAGAAAAACGTAGCACCAAAAATTTACAAAATTATTTAAGAGTTGGTAGCCTAGACCAGTGATAATAGATTGCCACTTTATTAAAAAAATAAAGCAGCGAATCTCGACCGCTGGGATAAAGTAGGTAGGCCTATTCAATGCAAATAAACTTTTTTTTCTACTTTTGTAGGGCCTACACAAAATTTTATGATATTAATTTATTGGAAATATTTAAATGGTCAAAATATAACTGGAAAAATTAAGAGAACGACAAAAATAAAATACAATGAAGCAAAGCAAACCGCTAACAGCAAAAAATAAAAAATTAACCAAATTATGAACAGAATATCAAATCTAGGAAGAAAAAACGTACTACCAAAAATTTACAAAATTATTATTTAAAAGTTGGTAGCCTAGACCAGTGATAATAGATCACCACTTTATTAAAAAATAAAGCAGTGAATCTCGATCGCTGCCATAAAGTAGGCCTACTCAACGCAAATAATCTTTTTTTTCTAGTTGTGTAGGGCCTACACAGAATATTATGACATTAATTTATCGGAAATATACTGAAGGGCAAGATATAACTGGAAAGATTAAGACAGCGATTAAAATGCAACAAAGCAAAACAACAGCAATATTTAACCAAGTTATAAGTACTTAGCTTTTTTAAACAAAATGGCGTCGAAGTCTCTTGGCAAGCGTGGCTGTAACAGGTAACTTTAAAAATACGTCATGTCACGCTGAAAACCGAAAGTGTTTGAGGCCGAATTCAAAGTTTTTGCCGAATTGTTGGGTATAAAAGGATTTGACTGGTTGCTGGGAAAGACCTCAGTTTAAAAACAGACGCCGAGATTCCCGGAATTAAAAATAATAAAAAATTGGTTTAAAAAAAACCTGGGCTAGAAAATATTTTCTGATTTAAAATTTTTAAAAGCTTGGGTTGGAAAATATTTATAGAATTTCTTTTTAATTTAAAAAAATATATATATATTTTTCGATTTTTTTTTTTTTTGGAAGGGGGGGAATCCGTACAACGAGTCTGTACGGCCGTACACTGCTAAAAGTATCAAAAATACGTACATTGTACGAAAAATTCGTACAGGTTGACAGGTATGCAGTTGGTAAAACCTGTATATATCTGTGATTTCCCTTGCTGAAAGCCTACACCAAAGCAATCATAAGTGCTTTGAGTGATAGGTTGCCACCCACATACACAACCTTATGTTGGTCACCTCTTACAGTATGCCAGAGTAAGGAGTAGTCCTAGTCTTTGTTGAACGAAACGAATGAACGAACGAAATCTTTATTTCATCAGGGTAAAGATCTACTCAGAGACCCCTAGAAACTACATGGATCATATTTCATATGCAATGTAATGAATACATTAATGTGCAAAGTATCACTATCTCATTACAAGCAATCTTTTATCAGTGCTTTTAAAATCTTTGTTTCTTACTCCCTTTTCAGAGGTGTACATACATTTGTTAATATCAAAGTATACATTTCTTTATTAAATATTAGTGTGGCTGATTAATTACCTCACCATTATTTCCTTTGGGAACATTGCTCATTGAGTCTACGTCTCCTTCTTTTCTCACCCATGTATTGCCATCACCTGCCGAGTGATTGTCATTTTCTTTTATTTCCAGGTTTCTCCCCCATATGTTATGTGGTCTTCCATTTCCCTTCATTCTCCACAGCTTCATTGTTAAAATAACTTGTTTAGTGATACAGAAAAGTGTGTGTCCAGTCCGTCCTAACTTTCTCTGGATTATGTTTTTTCTCTCAGTTTGTTTTTGCTTTGACATGATTCACACTTTTGTCTGAACTTTGCTTTCAGAGCAGCCCACACATTATCATAATCTGTGATTGAAGGACATAATAGCAGCAAATGCTTACTCTTATATTCCTTCTTGTGCTGATGTCACACTCTGAGTATCAGTGTTGTCCTCAGAAAACTGAATTGTTTTACGTAATTATTGTAGCAAGCATGTTTTATATCTTCTATAGCAAATTAGCCATTGATATAGTTATGTACGGTTTATAGGCTGTTGAGATTTACTAGTGGCTGCTGCATTTAAAAATTAACTGAGTAATTATTGCATCTTCATTTTCCTTTACGTTCCCCTGCACCAAGCATTGACATGCTCCTGTATCAGTTTGTTTATATGATGAGGTTACCTGCCCCATGTACAACCTTATGTTAGTCACCTTGTACGACCTTGCCTGAGGATAGTCCTGTTCTTTCTATGTCTCTTCACAGACCCCCGAGAACTACATAGGGTATTACTCATTTAGTTAAGCATTAATTAATGAGCAGAAAGATTTTCAGAGCAGATATGGATAAATTTGATTTAATTAGCAGTATTAATAATGGTCAACCTGTGAGATTGTGTAAACTAGTACATTGCCAGGTATTGTTATACAGAAAGTGGTGCAAAGGTTGATTAATTAAGAGATAATGTGGCAGCTGTTTATTTAGTTCTGTCATTTTAGTTCATTCAAATAGTCTTCAACTGTGACATTTTTAAATGTTGTCCGATAGTGAGTTTCTCAAGTTGAAGTATGATTTATAAATAATTATTCCATGTAGTAGAAATGTAACAGTTAGCATAGTATGATAGCTGCTTCTGCTATGTGAGATAACCACTTGAAAGAAATGTAAGAGTAAATGTTCTTGAAAGTGAAGATTGTAGCAGTGGCAGGTAAAGTATTCAATTTGTTTATTATTATTTTTATGAAGCTTTCAGATTGATTGCTATCCTTGTTTTAAATGTTATTTTTACTTGTATTATTTTTTTCTTTTTTTTTTTAAAGTGTCATATTTATTTATCTTTTGTGGTAAAATACTGTGTCTGGACAATTATTTTTTACCCATGCAGAATGCAAACTTATTTTTCTTTCTTGTAATGAAATGTCCATCAACTACAGAAGTCCTGTTTAGCAGATCATATACTTTGGCTTATTTTGTATTTATTATATGTTTGTACTTCTGTATTTACTTTTGTAAATTACTCCTCATGTCAACGAAACAATGTTTGTTTATTTTGTTGTATGTAAAAGCATGATGATAATGTTTGTTTCATTGTAATAATATTCACAATAATTCCACTAGCCCCATGTGTTTATTCCTTAATTTTATTTTACCCATCACATTTTCAGAAAAACATAAATTGTGTATTTTTTGTGATTTTCCTCTTTCATGTAAGTGTACCCTTCAATTGTTCTGTCAACACCTAAGGGCATAGTGTCTCTAGTATTAATTCTGATTCTCCTGTTTGTTTGGTCAAAAACCAGGTATTTGATCAAATCAATATGTTTGTGAGAACAGGAACGTTTTAATGGGTAAGCTGGAATATATTGTGTGAGAACAGGAACGTTTAATGGGTAAGCTGGAATATATTAAAAGGAGGCAAAGATAATAGAGAAAATACTGGACAGTTTGATAGTTTACGAGAATGGGTAAGCTGGAATATATTGTGTGAGAACAGGAACGTTTAATGGGTAAGCTGGAATATATTGTGTGAGAACAGGAACGTTTAATGGGTAAGCTGGAATATATTGTGTGAGAACAGGAACGTTTAATGGGTAAGCTGGAATATATTGTGTGAGAACAGGAACGTTTAATGGGTAAGCTGGAATATATTGTGTGAGAACAGGAACGTTTAATGGGTAAGCTGGAATATATTGTGTGAGAACAGGAACGTTTAATGGGTGAGCTGGAATATTTTGTGTGAGAACAGGAATGTTTAATGGGTAAGCTGGAATATATTGTGTGAGAACATGAACGTTTAATGGGTGAGCTGGAATATATTGTGTGAGAACATGAACGTTTAATGGGTGAGCTGGAATATATTGTGTGAGAACATGAACGTTTAATGGGTGAGCTGGAATATATTGTGTGAGAACAGGAACGTTTAATGGGTGAGCTGGAATATATTGTGTGAGAACATGAACGTTTAATGGGTGAGCTGGAATATATTGTGTGAGAACATGAACGTTTAATGGGTGAGCTGGAATATATTGTGTGAGAACATGAACGTTTAATGGGTGAGCTGGAATATATTGTGTGAGAACATGAACGTTTAATGGGTGAGCTGGAATGTATTGTGTGAGAACATGAACGTTTAATGGGTGAGCTGGAATATATTGTGTGAGAACAGGAACGTTTAATGGGTAAGCTGGAATATATTGTGTGAGAACATGAACGTTTAATGGGTGAGCTGGAATATATTGTGTGAGAACAGGAACGTTTAATGGGTAAGCTGGAATATATTGTGTGAGAACAGGAACGTTTAATGGGTAAGCTGGAATATATTGTGTGAGAACAGGAACGTTTAATGGGTGAGCTGGAATATATTGTGTGAGAACAGGAACGTTTAATGGGTAAGCTGGAATATATTGTGTGACAACAGGAAAGTTTAATGGGTAAGCTGGAATGTATTGTGTGAGAACAGGAACGTTTAATGGGTAAGCTGGAATGTATTGTGTGAGAACAGGAACGTTTAATGGGTAAGCTGGAATATATTGTGTGAGAACATGAACGTTTAATGGGTGAGCTGGAATATATTGTGTGAGAACATGAACGTTTAATGGGTGAGCTGGAATATATTGTGTGAGAACAGGAACGTTTAATGGGTAAGCTGGAATATATTGTGTGAGAACAGGAACGTTTAATGGGTAAGCTGGAATATATTGTGTGAGAACAGGAACGTTTAATGGGCAAGCTGGAATATATTGTGTGAGAACAGGAACGTTTAATGGGTAAGCTGGAATATATTGTGTGAGAACAGGAATGTTTAATGGGTAAGCTGGAATATATTGTGTGAGAACAGGAACGTTTAATGGGTAAGCTGGAATATATTGTGTGAGAACAGGAATGTTTAATGGGTAAGCTGGAATATATTGTGTGAGAACAGGAATGTTTAATGGGTAAGCTGGAATATATTGTGTGAGAACAGGAACATTTGAAGGAAATAGAATGGATGACTAAGAGAAAAGATACTGGAAATTTTGACATCATGGCATGGACAGAAGTTGGCAACAGAATAGCACTGAGAACATGAAGTTGTAGAAAGACACGATCACCTATACCAACTGTATGGAAGTTTAAGAAGAATAAGATTTTCAGAGTGCAAGAAAACTGCCCCTAACTTTGACAAACAATATAAATGCCTGTTTACAAATATATATGTTCATTTAAAATACTGTTGTTCGTTTAAAATACTGTATGTTGGAGGCGACTGGTTTTAAAAACTTTAAAAGATATTGACAGTAGGCTAACTATGTCTATGCTTTGTGTAGCTCTCTTGTTTTGTGAAGTAGTTTTCCCTGCATGACCTTAAACATTCATGTCTTGTTAACCCACCTCAATATTTTCATGCTAGTTTTCCCAGGAGAACATTACAAAATGTAAAGATAACTGGATTTGTTGGTGCTTGTAATACATTTCTGTAACCAGATAAAATGTCCTGTTTTTAAAAGCAAAACAGGTTATAGGTATGTCTCTTTATTGCATGTATCATCTCACTTCAGAGAAAGTTAATGGCTGTGTTACAAACACCAAACTGGTTTGTGTTTGTCTATATTGACGCACTTGTACTTTAGGTAGATACATATTACTTGCTAACTGTCACAGGTTTATGATAAACCTAAATCTGTCAACAAAATATCAGTGAAGCAGACTTAGCCCATAGTTTCAAACTTATATATAAATTCGCTTGTATAGTTTAACTGTATCTCAATCCTTATGGGTCTTTGTGATCTATTTATTTTATTATGCCAGATGAAAAGCAGTAAACAAAATATTATAACCTAAGAAAGGCATAGATGGTTCCTTTCTGAACAAAAGATGGTTGTAAGTTTGTGGTTTTTTTGTTCTTTGTATGTTGGAAATGAAGACACTGGGTATAGTGTTTATTTAAAAGTTCAAAAAGTTGTGTATCTTATGGGACAGAGGTTTTCAAACTGTGCGTCGCGGCCCTCAGCTAAGGGCGTCGCGGTGGCTTGGGAAAAGTGTTGGGCTCGATATTATGAGCCAAGGTCCATCAATAAATATAGATCTTCGTAGGACGACATGTTTGCGCCGAGGTATTATTACATGTACCAATACGTGTCATTATGTACTAGAAGTTATTGACAAATGCACCATAAAACTCCAGAGCAGGTCTATGTTATGAACAGCTGATCACTAACTCTGATGTCATCATGGTGGATGCTGGTGTAAAATATGCACATTCAGAAGTCATTAATATCTTTTTGTGTACAATTGCTTATATATAATATATAGTATAGAGAGGAGCCGCGGTGATTTATGCACCGATCAAGGGAGCCGTGGACCAAAAAAGTTTGAAAACCTCTGTCATGGGAGATAATTTTAGTTTTATTTCAGACAGTCGTGTTGCTGTAGTGACAAGAGCTCACTTTTGACCACAGTCCATTTGACTTAAATTATTCTGTGTGGGCTATTTAGACTTTTTAATGATGCTTACGTGATGAGGTTGCCATATTATTACAATCTTTGTTGCCTTGACATGCCTATGTTTAGTATTCACATGTTTATTTATTGAAAGCTACTGGCTTGGATTATCTCAAGTATGGTACTGAAGAGCATGTGTTTTGTTATGTTGCTGTTGTTATCCAATGCTGCTGTGTTTAACGTGTATATACAGTAGTTCTAAATAGTTTTAATAATAATAATAATAAATTCTTTAAGCACCAAACACGGCGCATAAGGCAGAAACCAGTGCTCTCCAGGTTGTTCGTTGTGACGCCACTCCTCTTAGCTCTTGCACATTATTTAGGCCCAACGTTCTTCCTTCTCTTATTATTGTTCTTCTGAGTGTTTCTTTTGGTCTTCCTTTTTTCCTCTTACCCTCAGGAACCCAAGTGAGCGCCTGTAGTGGTATTCTGTTGTTTTGCATTCGTAGGACATGACCGATATATGACCATCGTCTTTTCCTTCTATAGTCGGAGACATATTTCTGCCTAGAGTCTTCTCTTATTTGTCGATTAGTCTTGAATTCTTTCCAACTGATGTTCATGAGTTTTCTAAGACATTTGTTCTCGAATGTATTCAGCTTGTTCTCCAATGATTTTGTTATTTTTTCCAACTCTCACAGCCGTATGTTAACACTGAGATAACATTTGAATTAAACAGACGAAGCTTGGTATGTATATTCAATGATCGTAATTTCCAAATGTTAGATAATCTATTGAAGGCGCTAGCTGCCAAAGCAATTCTCTTGTTGTGTCACCATCCTGAGTCATTTTACTGCCTAAATAATTGAAACTTTCAACTTTCTGTAGTTTTTCCCCATTCAAGATGATATCAAAGGTCTCGTTAGAAAAGTTCATAGCTTTAGTTTTAGAGGCATTTATTTGGAGACCTATTTTAACCGAGAGATGACACAAATTATTTATTGCTTCTTGGGATTGTCTTGGTGTTGAACTTTAGTTTTACACAGACAAAAATAAAACATGCATTCTATTAAAGTATACAAAGTTTTAAAATGAACAGTGATACTGGGTCAGTTTTATTATAAACAGGTAACAAGGAAGATATATCATCATCAGTCACAATCATAGGTAACAAGAAAGATATATCATCATCAGTCACAATCATAGGTAACAAGGAAGATATATCATCAGTCACAATCATAAACAGGTAACAAGGAAGATATATCATCAGTCACAATCATAAACAGGTAACAAGGAAGATATATCATCATCATCAGCTGCAATCTCCACAAGGAAGGTTGGCTGTAATAGATCTCCAACGTTTTCTGTCTCTTGTCTTGACGTTGCACTCTGAGAGACTCTTTCCTGTCCATGTCTTAATGTTATCTTCCCACTTATAGCATTGTTTTCCTCTTGCACATTTATCATCTCTTCCTTCTATTATGTACTTCAATAAAGTTATATTTTATCCGTCTGGTTGTGATTTCCTACATAAATTCTCTCTTCATTCCTAGGTTTTCTAGGACCTCTTTATTTCTTATCTTCTCTTTCCATGACACGTGCCCCATTCTTCTATATATCCACATCTCACGGGCCTTAATTCTTTCCTTTAATTGCTGATACACAATAAGAAGAAAAAAAAATAGCAAAGGACACAACATACATGTGGAAAACAATTATAATAAAAGAAAATGCTAAACAAGAAAGAAATGTCAATGCTAAGAAATTAACTGCAATACGCAGCAAAAGTAAAGCAATGATTAAAAAATACAAGACAACAAAAGTGTGTCTTGTATGAAAGAGT
Source organism: Oreohelix idahoensis (assembly GCA_024509875.1). Taxonomy (NCBI): domain Eukaryota; kingdom Metazoa; phylum Mollusca; class Gastropoda; order Stylommatophora; family Oreohelicidae; genus Oreohelix; species Oreohelix idahoensis. The sequence continues at coordinate 31,541 of JAMPIV010003873.1, forward strand.
AATCTAGCGATGAGTCAACACTGCCACTAGTGTCGCTTTGAAGATAGGAAGTATAACCTAAGGTAATAAAGGCATATATATATCTCCTGGGAGACTATTGCACATGAATGCTCTGCCTGGCGGACAAACATTACTCAAGGCGCTCGCATTGCAGAACAGAATTTAGCTGATAAGGCAGAAGGCAAGCGTGCTGCAAGAAAAGTCAGAATGCGCAGCAACACTACTATCGACTCTAACCATGTGTGGCATATGTGGCATGGCCTGTAGGGCCAAAATAGGACTAATTAGCCACATGAGATCACGGCACTGATGTCTCACAATTCAAGTCTGAAGCTGTCGCCATCTTCGCTTGCGATGGGCAACTATTATTATTATTATATATGAAGGAAAGTCGAAGAAGGAAAATATATGTTTGCAGTAGTACAATTCAGCAGTGGTGATATAATGGCGAAGATAGAAACGGTAATGAAATATCACATTATCTGCCTCATCCAATGAGGTTATATTGTCTTCTCTGTAACAGACGCAGTTGTCATCATATATTATTTGCTAGTATGACTTTCTAGTGAAAGGCCAAGACAAGTCCCAGTCGTCTGTGGATTCCTCTTATGACACAGCTGATGACTGTGATGCTAATTAGTGTGATGTAAGTATCAGGGCACCAGTATCTCCACAGGTCATCTGAAGTAACAAAAATAGTTTGTGATGCCTGAAACGGTTAATGGTTGAGTGGAGACAATGCAACGGAATTAACAGCCGTACCAAGACAAATGCAAAAACATTTTTTAAAATTGCTGAATAAACAATTTAGTATAAGCCTGCCCAAACCCTCCAACAAAACTGCTGACAAATTAAAACCACCTGTGGTGAACGGTAATAGTGTGTTGCTGTCATTTTCGACGGAGTCATCTGTCAAGTTATTTGCTTATGTTTGTATCATAAGTATAATTGTGTCTTTACCTGCGATGTCAGGTTGATTAGGGGTTGTCTTCCCTTGTTTATTCATTCATTGTGTTTGACCTTTAGGGTCAGAGGTTGACAGTTCGGCGTGGGCCTATGGGAAGGTTTTTTAAGCGGGAGTGAGATATACTTCCGGGAAGCCGGGAGGTCCTGTTTTTCTGAAGGGACCAAGAGTCCATTGTTTTTCGGGGAGAATCTTCGAAGTAACTGCTATGGCAGTTTTCCCCAGTGAATCTCTGTGCGTCGGGATGACGACAGAATTCCTTGTGTAGTTCTGAGGATTCATTTACCAGGTAATACCGACCTTTATGCATTATTACGCTTTTCGGTGGCAGAACATGTAAAGGATTACCTAGGGTGAACAGCAGTTCACGGATCCGCCATTTCAGAACTTATATATTTGTGCTCGAGGTAGCCATCCAAGACTGTTAGTCTTATATTGTCCAGAAATCCAGTGACGAAGATATATTGTGGGAGCCGCAGATTGGCGGAACTTCTATCTACAATAAGTATTACTGCAGGGTTGGTGATAACCTATTTAACAGAAGTACACGGCCGACGTTAGGACGAGGCCTGTGCTTCCGGCTATTATACTACAGCCTGATATGTGCAATTGGCAGGGAGTGCCAAGTTGCACCTGTGTGTCAAGGTAACTAAGGCATCTGACGCGTTTAGTCAGAGACGCCAAGGGCGACGCTACGAACTGTCATTATTGAAGAACTTTGCTATTGACCATGCACGTCTATTCTGATGTTTACCTTTTTGAATGCCAAATGTATACCTATCGATGTCAGGTCAGCATGACCTTGTTACACTGACTGTTCCTGTTGATATTATGTGTGTTCCCGTCAATAAATGTCTTGAAACATGCCTGCAGTGTCAAAGCATCCTTGATTACTGCATGTGAGAGTATGGGTTGCAGGATCTACATCTATACGAGCCTAAACACATTCGCGTCTTCATTCGCACCCACACTCAACTCATCATACGCTCGCACTACACATCTAACAACATGTAAACTGTCTTGGGCCAGTGATCACCTCAACAAGAAGAAAAAGACAGTGACATTTCTGGTGGACCAGTTACGTGGGCTCTTATGATACATTTCTTGTCGCCAATGTGGCCTAGAAACTTACATTTCTGATGGACCAGATCTGTGGGTTTAAAAAGAACAGAGCGAGCATTTGACATTATTGTTGACATTTATGGATCCAGAAATTTACATTCCTGGTTGGCTGTTACATGTATGATGTCTCCAGTTTTGTCGAGAAAGTTACAAGAAGGACAAGTACACATTACACTTCTGATCTGTGGGTCTAAGCTACACACGGGACAGCCGTAACACACAACGCTAATTCTATACTTGCAAGTTTTGGCTACAACAGGACAGATATAGGTCATCAACGGTTGACACAAATAAACAGTACGAGCATTTATATTATAATGCTACATAAAGCATAACAAGACAAGTACTGAAGTGAACTACTAGGCATTTGCTACGTGGACCATAACTGCATAGAAGGCGGGTTCCTATTGTAAACAGTACTGCGGGTTGTTACACGTTTCATTCAACAACAGACTTTTCTAGGTCAGAGTATTCAAGCTACATTGTTGGAGGTCAAGTGTCTGTAAACAGTACGTGAAATTGTAAACATTCAATGTGCAAGCCCTAATTTGAGAAGGTCATAGTAACTTTGGTTCGTGAATACCACTTTATGTTACAGTGGATTTGACGTTCAGTGCGCGTTTGACATTTCGTTTCTGTGTTCACAAGGAGCAAGAAATTTATTTTAGTTTCAGCTGTGACTGAACTTGTTCTGCAACACATTGAAATTGATTGCTATATGTTTATGTCACTTCTACTGTTTTGTGTATTTTTCTGCGGGTTTTTCGGTTGGTGGGTCTTACGGTAAATATGCCACTTGATCGAGGCTTACTGTAAGCGGTCTGTAGGTGCAAATTTTCTTAATTTGGAAATTTGCTAGTGACAATTGGTCGCTATTGATGTTAGCTGTGATGTAATTGTACTTAACGTTGTTTTTGTAATATTTTGTCTGTTTTTCAGTTTTGATTGTCGATTTGTTTTGTTTGTATTCTGTAGGTCTCTCCTTTCTTGTGTATTTCTCTACACATTTTTGGTTAAAACAGTGTTGCCATTTGTATTGTTTTGTATTTTTGTCTTTGTATTTTTTTTTGGTTGTACTACATTACTGTCATGCACAGTCTACATACACATACTTGGTCATGTTTTGATATTATTGATAAGGTAGACTCTTCATATAGAGTTTGTTAAATAATATTATATAAGATATTTATACAAGTTCTTTGATAAAAGACTTGTTATCTACAAAGATTGAGACAGTAAAATAAAGTGAAGTGAGTATACAAGTCTAGCATTTCAGACTTGTCTCCCATTGAAGTGGGATAAGGTAATTTATTTAATTTTTTTTCAGGTTTCTGATCTCATTAGACAGAATGTCTACATTGGATTTCTTCATCCAGCAAGGGCTGACCCTTGGTAAGTCTGGTAAAGAATTGGAAGAATATTCATCTGCTCAATTCGCCATTGCATTAAAGTCAGAAGAAAAGAAACAAAAAGAGGAAATTAAATTGAAAGCAGAAGCTGAACTGAAGAAGCTAGAAGCTGAGAATAGAAGATTAGAACTTGAAGAAAGAAGGTATCAAAGAGAGGCTGAGGAGAGAAAAGCTCAAGCTGCTGCTGAGGAGAGGAAAGCTCAAGCTGCAGCTGATGAAAGAAAATTCCAGATGGAAATGGAAGACAAAAAACTTCAAGCTGCTGCAGAGGAAAAAAAACTTCAAGCTGCTGCAGAGGAAAAAAAAACTTCAAGCTGCTGCTGAGGCTGAAATTAGAAAAATGGAACATGAGGAAAGAAAACAGAAGATGGAACTTGATGAAAAACTCGCAATTTTGGAGTTAGAGAAATTGAAATTGGCGAGTACGGGTGCTCAGCAAACAACTTCGAGTACGACAAAGGAGTTTGTTAGTAGGATTAAATTGCCTCATTTCAATCCTTTAAAGGATGACGTAGCAGATTATCTAGATAGATTCCAATTTTTGTGCGATACGCATAACATAAAAAAGGAAAAATATGTTGAACAACTGATGCCATTTTTTACAGGTGACACAGTGACTACTCTTATGACAATAGACGAACATGAGAGGACTAATTATGATGTTGTCAGGGCAGCATTACTAAAGAAATACCAATTAAAACAAGAAGACTATCGTCTTCGTTTTAGGACAATGTTGCCAGAAAATGGAGTAGATTTCTCTGATTTTGTTACAAAGATACGTCGTACATTTACACGATGGGTTGAGTTGTCTCAGATTGAGAAAACATATGAAGGTCTAATGGACTTATTATTGCGAGATAAGGTTTTGTCATCTGTTAATGATTCTTTTCTTGCATTCCTTCATGAGCGTAAGCCTAAAAACTTAAAAGAAATGGAGGAATACTGTTGTCAGTATGCCACAGCACATCCCCATGCTACAGTTAGCAATTCTAAAGTGAAAGAAGGGTTGCCAGCTGCTTCGGCAACACCATATGGCCCTAATTTCAGGAAAAAAATTTCAGGGTGCTCAACAAAATTGGAATAGGGGAAGTAATCAAAATTACACTCAGAAGCGGAGTAATCCAACACATGATGGTTCTTCGTCTATGCAGTGGAGACAAGATGGTAGTTCTCGTAATTTTAGTGGTAATAATTTGAGACACTTTCGTAAAGGCTATCCAAATAATAACTATTCAAATTTTCGAGGTAATCATTCTCGACGTCAAGATTATGACGATGGTGAATTTAGAAACCGGGATTCAAACCGGAATGATGATTACAATAGACAATATGATCACAATTACAGGGGAAATGATAATCGAAATAATTACAGGGGAAATGATAGTCAAAATAACTACAGGGGAAATGATAATCGAGGTAGACCTAGGTTTAACAAGAAAAGACCTTACCAACAGGCAAACTCTGCGCAACAAGAGTTTGATGGAGCCTGTAATACAGTAAATGATAGTGTAACTCTAGGGCTATCACTGGTTGTGCTTTCGATTTTGGGAGAGCAACTGAATGCCCCCAATGCTTAACATTGTTTGACTCATCAACTGTATCTACGCTAAGTTGTGGTCACCCTCTTCCTGCTCTACCTGCTACAGTTGCGCATGATGGGAGAGGATCTCTCATCTTACATAAAGGTCTAATAAATGATAGGCTAGTCTCAGTACTTTTCGATTCGGGATGTACTACCGTCGGGGTTAAGGAGTCTCTGATAGATCCTTGCTGTGCCACTGGAAAAACAATCAAATGTGTTACATTTGGTGGTACTATGGAAAGCTATCCTACTGCTATTATTAGGATTGACACTCCTTTCTTCACAGGAGATGTCCATGCATGTCTTCTTCCTAATCCTATTGCGGATCTTATAATCGGTCGTATTCATGGGGTTAAGGAATGCACCCCGCAACAAATTTCTAGTTGGGAAGAAAAAAACATTCAAACGGTCAATGCAGTGATGACAAGAGCTCAAGCTCTTAATCCCCCAACTTCATCTGATAATAGTAATGAAGTTGATAGCCAAGACGAGCACTTGGTGATTTCCCATGACTCGTTTGTTAAACGTCAAGAAGAGGATCCTTCTTTGAAGAAATACTTCCTTCTTGCAAAGAAAGGGGATCCCAATCAAAATACGAATCACAAATCGTATATCACTATGAAGAATGGTATATTGGTACGAATGGTACAACACTCGGACAAGTCTATGCACTCGCAAATTCTTGTGCCTAAGTGTATGAGAGCCTTAATTCTTCGGCATGCACACGATTCTCAGTGTGCGGGACACATGGGTTTTTTCCAGAACTAAAACTAGAGTCCTTGCGTCATTCTTTTGGCCATTCGTGAATAAAGACATCCGAATTTATTGCCGATCTTGCAAAATTTGTCAAGAGGTCAAGTCTAGGGGTCCGAGACATGCTGCTCCTATTCAGGCTGCAGATATTCCGATTCGGCCGTTTCAGAAAATGGCTATAGACATCATTGGTCCGTTCAAAATTAAGTCAGCCAGAGGACACCAATTTATCCTCACTTGCGTGGACATGTGCACGCGTTGGCCAGAGGCTATTCCTCTGAAGAGCATATCAACTGTCGATATCGCTGATGCTCTTTGGCTCGTATTTTCTCGTCTGGGATTCCCCGGAGAAATACTGTCGGATCACGGCACTCAGTTAATTTCGGACGTTATGTCTCAGGTAATGGCTACGCTAGACATTAAAAGGTCTCTCAGTAGTATTTATCATCCAATGTCCAATGGATTGGTAGAACGTCTTAACAGGACACTAAAGAACTTACTTGGCAAGATAACGGAGGATCATCCTGAAGATTGGGACAGGGTTTTACCTGCAGTCCTCTTTGCCTATAGAGAGGTTCCCAACGAGCATACAGGGTTTTCTCCTTTCGAACTTGTCTTTGGCGCGCAACCGCGCGGGCCAATGTCCTTGTTACACGATTTGATAACTTCCGATAATATTGACGATGATACACAATCGTCATATGAATATGTTATAGCTCTTAGAGAAAAGATTATCGAATCGTGCAGGTTAGCAACTTCATCTTCCGAATTTGCGAAAGAAAAAGCTAGGCGATTTGCTAATAAGAAAAGACGCCTACGTCAACTTTGTCCTGGAGACAAAGCATATGTCTTACTGCCCTCAAGAGAGAATAGACTTCTCATTTCTTGGAAGGGTCCATACACTATAGTCTCGAAAATTTCTGATGTCGACTATATTGTCGATGTGGATGGAAGGCATAAAACCTTCCATATAAATATGTTAACAGAGTTTATTGAACGTCCAGACTATTTACAGCCTATTTTCCAGGCGACGGACGACTCTCCAGTTCAACATGGTCACATCTCATCCCTGTCCGTTATACAGGATGAGGAAACTATTTTTTCTGACGTGAACTTACCTCTTCCTACGATTCCACTTATTTCAACGGAATCGTGGAGAGACGTTACAGTCTCTTCCAACTTGTCTTTTGAGGAACAGCGTCAAGTATCCTCTACGTTACAATCATATCAGGATGTCCTTACCGACATTCCTGGACACACAGATGTCATAGAACATGACATCATACTTACTGATCGTAATCCGATCAGAGTAAGACCATACCCAATACCTATTCATTTTCAAGCACAAGTCGAGAAAGAATTGGATGAAATGATTCAACTACAAATAATTGAACCATCCACTTCAGCTTATTCTTCGTCGATAGTTATTGTTCGAAAGAAAGACAATAACATACGTCTTTGCGTTGATTATCGCAAATTAAATCAAGTTACGAAGTTCGATGCTGAACCTATGCCGTTATTAGATGATCTACTTATTAGACTTTCTAAAGCTAAATTCTTTACTAAACTAGACTTGTCGAAAGGTTATTGGCAAGTCCCACTGACGGAACACGCCAAACCTCTCACTGCTTTTTCGACACCTAGGGGTCTGTTTCAATGGAATTTTATGCCTTTCGGGCTTATGAACGCCCCAGCGACTTTCGTGCGCATGATGCGACGAATTCTATCAGATCGTGCAGATGTCATTGCATATTTAGACGACATCTGTCTTTTCAGCGATACTTGGGAAGAACACTATGTGGGTCTGAAGGAATTGCTATCTACTCTACGTGAGCATAGTTTGACTGCTAAACCCTCTAAAGCTTTTGTTGGGTTTAGTGAAATTTCCTTCCTAGGTCATCGAGTTGGTCATGGTCTGTTGAAGACAGAGGACCAAAACATTTCAAAGATATTAAATATCTCGGTTCCGAAGACAAAAAAGCAAGTGCGTAGTCTCTTGGGATTGATACAATTCTATGGAAGATTCATTGAGAATCTGTCCTCCATTATGGCACCACTTTCAACGTTATTGAAAAAAGGTTCTCCTAATATGGTGCGTTGGTCCCAAGAATGCCAATCTTCATTGGATCAGGTTAAGAATTTGTTCTCATCTCATCCTATCTTAAGACTACCGACGATTGATAAGACTTTTGTCCTTCGTAGTGATGCCTCTTCCACTGGCATTGGAGCGGCACTAATGCAGGAATATTCAGGAACTCTGCATCCTGTAATGTATATTTCTAGGAAGCTGAATGCGGCAGAAAGGAATTACTCGGTTTTGGACCGTGAATTGTTAGCTATGGTTTGGTCCATTCTTAAGCTACAAAGGTTCCTTCTGGGCGCGCATTTCTTTATGGAAACCGACCAAAAAGCTCTTACGGCTATGCAAAGTAAGGATTTGAAGAGCTCGAGATCTACTCGTTATGCTATTGCTCTTCAGCCTTTCCATTTCACGGTGCGAGCTATCCGTGGTTCGGATAATGTGATGGCGGACATATTGTCTAGATGCCCACATGATTCCAGTTAAATCTTGTGTCCTAGTTTTTCCTGATATATTTTCAGACTTAGGTCTGTCCTTAATATCATAATATGTTGTAATACAAATGTATTTGGATGATGTTTAGATAATTTAACAAATTTCATTTTGTCCATCCATCAGTGATATGTTGCTAAAATAGCATTGACATTTGTATATTGCTATGATTATATTATTTAGTAATGTTTGATATATGATTGGTATTGCCAGCAACTTAGGTTTCTTGAATGGTATCCCTTAGTTTGTTTGGCTTAAAGGAAATATTTTCTCCTATGTTGGGAGATGATTTGTACCCTCTTCTATTGTACCTGATATTAGGTTCATTGTTTGCATGAGCACAGAAGTGATACTGGTGCTATCTTGCTCATGAACATATTAAAAAAAAAAAAAAATTGCATTTTTTTTTTTTACAGGGGGGTGGTAGTAATGTTGCTGTCATTTTCGACGGAGTCATCTGTCAAGTTATTTGCTTATGTTTGTATCATAAGTATAATTGTGTCTTTACCTGCGATGTCAGGTTGATTAGGGGTTGTCTTCCCTTGTTTATTCATTCATTGTGTTTGACCTTTAGGGTCAGAGGTTGACAGTTCGGCGTGGGCCTATGGGAAGGTTTTTTTTAAGCGGGAGTGAGATATACTTCCGGGAAGCCGGGAGGTCCTGTTTTTCTGAAGGGACCAAGAGTCCATTGTTTTTCGGGGAGAATCTTCGAAGTAACTGCTATGGCAGTTTTCCCCAGTGAATCTCTGTGCGTCGGGATGACGACAGAATTCCTTGTGTAGTTCTGAGGATTCATTTACCAGGTAATACCGACCTTTATGCATTATTACGCTTTTCGGTGGCAGAACATGTAAAGGATTACCTAGGGTGAACAGCAGTTCACGGATCCGCCATTTCAGAACTTATATATTTGTGCTCGAGGTAGCCATCCAAGACTGTTAGTCTTATATTGTCCAGAAATCCAGTGACGAAGATATATTGTGGGAGCCGCAGATTGGCGGAACTTCTATCTACAATAAGTATTACTGCAGGGTTGGTGATAACCTATTTAACAGAAGTACACGGCCGACGTTAGGACGAGGCCTGTGCTTCCGGCTATTATACTACAGCCTGATATGTGCAATTGGCAGGGAGTGCCAAGTTGCACCTGTGTGTCAAGGTAACTAAGGCATCTGACGCGTTTAGTCAGAGACGCCAAGGGCGACGCTACGAACTGTCATTATTGAAGAACTTTGCTATTGACCATGCACGTCTATTCTGATGTTTACCTTTTTGAATGCCAAATGTATACCTATCGATGTCAGGTCAGCATGACCTTGTTACACTGACTGTTCCTGTTGATATTATGTGTGTTCCCGTCAATAAATGTCTTGAAACATGCCTGCAGTGTCAAAGCATCCTTGATTACTGCATGTGAGAGTATGGGTTGCAGGATCTACATCTATACGAGCCTAAACACATTCGCGTCTTCATTCGCACCCACACTCAACTCATCATACGCTCGCACTACACATCTAACAACATGTAAACTGTCTTGGGCCAGTGATCACCTCAACAAGAAGAAAAAGACAGTGACATAGTGCTTAATAAGTAACACCAAAACCACATCTGTCTATCTCGCTCATCATAGAAATTGAAAATGCGTACCACAGTTTCACAAAAGAACTTACACGATGAAAACCACGTTAACACTTCTTTAACTCTTAGTATACGAGCGGCCTTCTAGAGAGGCCGATGATCGATCCCCGTCAATAGCGAAAATTTATAGCTGAATGCATGTTTCAAACCACTGATCAATTTAGTTACGTGCATGATGTAGGGGTTTCATTTCTTCACATTTTGATATATAACACTTATGTTATCTTTATAAATAAATTATTTATTGCAAAATCTGTAATGGTACCGTAGTCATGAAAGGCAGCTCGTATACTAATATCTGTTTTGCTGTATATCTATTACTGTCTGTTATCAGCATCGGTCCACTTGTCTTCTGTCTCTGTCAGTGCATGTTTGGCTGTCTAAAGCAGCCCATTCTATCTATCTGGTCATTGTTCTGTCTGTCAGTCTTTATCGATTACTATCTAACACACTAGCTGTTTGCTGTGTTTTACCCACATATGTATGACTATCTAAAGCAGCCCATTCTATCTATCTGGTCATTGTTCTGTCTGTTAGTCTTTATCGATTACTATCTAACACACTAGCTGTTTGCTGTGTTTTACCCACATATGTATGACTATCTAAAGCAGCCCATACACAAATAGCCAATTCTGATCACTATAGACCAGCTTTTTTCAACCGGTGTGCTGCTGGAGTTTTGGGGGGGAGGTCGAAAAAAAAAAATGAGGAATAAACAAAAAATGTAAATTTTAGAAGTAGGCTGCTGTGTATTTTTCATAAATGGCTGATAAGAATGAAAACATTAAAAGTTTAATTTTTAGAAAAGCTATTATAGTAAAATCCAACAACTTCTGTCATTAATTGTTTCAGTTCCCAAAATAACTCTGCAGTGTACTTCTACCATCCCACCTTTCACCCTTGTCAAGCCACCTTTGTCAGTCTTCAGTCTGCTGTTGTTCGGATCATGTGTGTTATTTCGTGTGAGTTTACGCTAATGCATTTTTTTGGGTAAATGTTCTCTTTAGACATGTGAATTATAGTGACCTTTCCTTGAAATGAAGGAGAATCTTTACCTATTCTCTTGAACACTCTTAACAAGAGTATGCAGGGAAAGATAGAAAACATTAATGTAGCACTACAATTTTTCATCATTGAGCAGACTATTTTATTCAAAACCTGATTTTTCATTATTTCATTGAGAGAAAGAGAGTATGTGACAGGGATAGAGAGATGAGGGAGGGGGTTACTTTTCAGAGGCCAATGGAATAGATCATAGGATTTTTTACAAATAAATTACATCTTTTTCATTGATATCCGAATGACATGGAAATCACAGATTAACAAAATACAGCTAAGGGCAATACTTCGCATAGCCATCATGAAAAAGCTAGCAGGTACCACATGGGGTGCTGATGAGAATATCCTCAAAAAGCTGTACACAGGCAGAGTCAGACCTGCTATGGAATATGGCATCACAGCTTGGTCGACGGCAGCAAAGTCAAATTTTGACAGAGTAAACAGACTCCAAAACCAAGCAGCACGTATTATAACAGGGGCCCTAAAGTCTACACAAATCAACCATATGGAAAACATCACAGGGCTACAGTCAATGGAGGATAGACGTGACAGCAGAGTCTTAAAACAAGCTGAAAAATTTAAGAGGCTCGAAGGACACCCCATGTACCAAAGAATGAATATGCTAGGAAGAGGCAGGCTCAAGCGAACTAACTTTGTCGCCCAAGCAAAAGAAAAAATTAACAATAATACCATACTAGCAAGCTCAGTTGCAAAGAAAATCCCAACAAGCTCAACTATCCAACTGTGGAAAATAAGATGCTTTCCTAAGTTAAAATCTGATATTCCAGGCATTGAAGGTAAGGGAACACAGACAGAAACACAAAGAAAGTGTATAGCAACCAAGTATATTGACCAAACATTTCCAGCAAAGCTTTGGACACATGCATATACTGATGGTTCGGCAACAAATGCAGTTGAAAATGGGGGTGCCGGCATCCTCATAAAATTAAAGAATAGAATTCACTCTATGGCAGTTGCCACTGGAAAATACTGCAATAACTTCTGTGCTGAAGCAGAAGCCCTGAAACAGGCAGCTGAAACTCTTATTGAATGCAAAGCACAGGCAGAAAAACAGATAGTAATCTTTTCAGATGCCCTCTCAATAATATCAGCGCTGAAGAGCCACCAGACTAAAGGATTGAAAGATCTGATAATCTCCCTTGAAAGACTAGCCGAATGCTTCAAGAAGTGCACTATCCAGTGGATACCAGCCCATTGCAACATACCAGGAAATGAGGAGGCAGATAGACTTGCTAAGGAAGGAGGTGCCTTACAACAAAATAATATAGAGACAACTTACGCAACGGCAAAGACTACTATAAAGGCTACATTCAAGTCCAAATGGGAAAGAGAGCACCCGGGACATTTGAAAAATGATGCATATCATCAACTATCCAGAAAAGAACAGGTCATCATTTTTCGGCTACGCACTGGTCACAACAGATTGAGATACCATCTGTACCACAAATACAAAATTGGTGCAACAGATCTCTGCACCTGCGGTACCAGCCCAATGACAGTCGAACACCTGCTGCAATACTGCCCAACCTACAGTAATGAACGGAGTAGCATATGGCAACAACCCACTTCTGTCAACGAAAAACTGTTTGGAGATGTTGGGAGCCTTGAGTTGACTACTGCCTTTATTAGAGTCATAAATGTGGAAGTCTGAAGGCGAACGAGGAAGAAGAAGAAGAAGAAGAATTGATATCTTATTTCAATAATTGGAATAATAATAACAAACGAAAATACATTTTAAAAATAAATCTTTTGAAATCCAGATCAATATTGTTTTTAAAAAACCCACACAATGATTAGAATTTTAGTTATTAAACTGTAAAACACAATCTTTTAAATTAAAAAAATAAACAATTAAAACACTCGTTTTTTAATAATAAAATCTTTCCTAAAAAAAGCAACTGATGTTGTGCCTTGATAATTTTAGCACCTTGCTCATGAAGTGTACCGTGAGTTGAAAAAAGGCTGAAAATTGCTGTTATAGACAGCACCGGTATTAGGTTGTGCGAGGCAAGCGTGAACTTGTGGGGGCCCTGTTACATAAAATCCTGTTGAATTCATTCATTACCCTCCGCTTCCAAGGAGCATTGGCCTTCAACAAACATATATAAAGTCCTCCTGTCACATTCTCATCATTTTCACCTCTGTTTCCAGCTCTCTTCACATGCCTCTTGGTCTACCTCTACCTCTCTTGCCCTGGGGGTTCCAGAACAAGGACTGCCTTTATCAACAGGTTTCCTCAGTGTGTGTCCTATCCATCGCCATCGTCTTCTTCGCATCTCTTGTTCCACTGGCACTTGTCCGGTTCTTGTCATCAGTTCCACGTTGGTAACTTTGTCATACCATTTTAATCCCTCTATTCTACGTAAGCACCCATTTATGAAAGTCTGCAGCTTTTTGGTTGTTGTCTTTGTTGTTCTCCATGTTTCAGAGCCATACAATAGGCCTGACTTTACATTTGAGTTGAAGATTCTTATTTTCATGTTGGATCCGATTTCACTTGATCATATATTTTCCAGTGCAATGAAAGCTCCTCATGCTTTTTGTATTCTTATTTTGATATCACTGTCTGTCCCTCCAACTTTGTCTATATTGCTGAGAAAATATGTGTTCGATTCTACATCTTGTAGTGGTGTTTCTTCAAGTTCAGCCCTGTTATTCCTTAATTATTTCTTATCGACAAACATATATTTGTGCAAGGCCCTAAAAGCGCCAGGCCTTATGTTAAAAAAAAAAAAAAAGCCACTGACTAGAGATCTAAATATACCAGTGTTGAAACTCACATTCTTTCAAAACCATTTTTTGGATCAAGTACTCATATCTCAGGTATACTGGCTGACATGTCAGAATGGTTACAGCACTGAAGAGACCAATGACCAACGTAAAGTGACAGGCTCCCTTGGCAATCTCACTGGCTCTGTGGCAGCTGTTGGTGGACAGATTCACTACTACCGACAAAAACCCTGCCAGAAAGAAATGTTAAGGTTATATAGGACTGCCAGCGTTAACTGCCACAGAAATAGAGAAAGTTGTGGTTTGACAAAATAATGAATGGAATAAAACTAAAAAAGGTAATCCCACATCAGATACTGCTGTATGGATGTGAAGTGTTAGAGACTTCACTATACTAGGTGTCAGCTTTATGAGGTGTGGTGACCAGTTTCTATCCTCGCTACCTTTGCCTTTCCTAACTCGAGCACGAGTCAGGTGCCCATTACAGCTGGGTAGACAAGAGTGTGACATTTACCATGTTTTTAACAGAACTTGGACACTCTAAACACGTTAATAATTGATGCTCAATACCTCTTTTTTCACAAGACAGAAATTAAGATTCTTAACCAACCTTCAGAGTTGAAGTCACGCTTGATTTATAAAAATAACGATGTAGGTATTCAATACGATGATGGCTAATGATGATGATGATGATGCTAACAATGGTGATAATGCTGGTGATGATTTAGATAAAGAGTTGAGAAATCTTTTGACAAAGACGGGGCCACACTCACAAGACGAGCTGTGGTCACGAGCGATAGTAAGTTTGAAGTCTTAATTATTACAATGTGCTAATAATAATTTCCTACTATTTAAAAAAAATATTTACAAGAATATTTTATTTAAATACATTATCTTAAAACTAGTGTAAAAGCCCGTCATAAGACGGGAATTAAATTCAAAAGCACCAATACCTAACGGCAATTTTACTTATTCAAATGTATTTTTAAAAACCACAGTACACGAACTAGGTAGCAGCAGCGAGGATTCCAATTGTGTGTATACGGGATCACACATTCTATAAATATATTTTTGTGCACACCGTCATTTGCGCCTTCTTCTTTGGTAAGGGAAACAATACAATTAATGTCTAACTTTCAACCAAAGTTGCATCCCTTGGCATAACGCACTGACAGAAAAAGCTGGGATTTTATATCTAAGATACCCCCTTGTATTTCCAAGGGTCTCTGAAGAGACAAAGAAAGAATAAGACTACTACACCCACAGGCATGGGGTTGGCAACTCATAAACCAACCCTGCAGGGAGTATGTTAATGCTTGTTGCAGGCTTCCTACAGGGGGGGACAAGCGCCGTTGTGACTCCTTGCTCCGTAACAAGCGCAAAGGGAAATGATGATGATGACAATGATTATCTTTAAATATAGAGCCTTAAGCCCGAGCTACAAACAATATAACTTTGAACACCACTGACTTCAGTCTTCCAATGTGCAGAGGCGTACTTAAAGTAGCTGGCTCTCTTTGGTACCCCCCCCCATAAACAATATTTTAAGCATACAAGTAGATTTTAAACAGTATAGTTGTCGTAGATTTTTGATAGGGGAATTAAGACTTGGGTTGGTCCCTTCTGAATAGATTAGAATAAGCGATAGCAACAGTGAGAGATAATAATAGAAATAGATTTCCACGAGTGAGATGGAGAAATTAATAGAGTCTGTCCCTGAAATCGAGAATTTTCTCTCTCTTTCAGCCTATCTTCTACAACAGATCTAGAGGAGTCAGACAGTCTAAAAAACATATATATATTAAATATATTTATCTCCACTCACATACACACACACACGTAAGTGACGACAGTTAGACGCACAGACGTGGAAAAAACTATAACACTGAAATATAGATATTTTGGAACGAGCTGACCGACACGCTTGAATAAAGTTTATGTAAATTTATTAACATAAGGAAAACTTACCACAACACAAATGTTAATATCAATCATAGAAAAATACATATAAGGTAATGAATTACTACAAGTATAATAGACCCATAGGTGTAATCTTTTCCCTCGATGTTTAGTCTACGATCCTGTTAGAAGAAAAGTGATAGCCCCAAAGAGTCACGGATATATACGCTATGTTCTATGATTTCCCTTTAAAGGTATGAACAGAACTGATACTCTACTCTATCCTAAGGAAAATATCATTAGCAACAAAAAAAAAACTGCATAAAGGAATTTAAGACAGCAAAATGGGTGCCAAAAATACAACAATAAAGGAATCACTCAGTCCTGCATTCACTCTATTCATGTCAGCCGTGGCCACGCGCTTGCATTCATACTTACAGCTTTGGTAGCAACTTCTGGAAAAACAATTTTTAGGACATTCACATACAGAATCTGCAGTGTTATTCTTGGCCAAGGGAACCCCAGCTCCGCAAAGACAGGTTGAATTCACTACTTCAGGGAACTTTCCTTGGTTATTATTATTTAGGATATCTGTTTATGTCACATTAAAATTGTCCAGGCACGAAAGTTAACAGCGAGCACAGTGTCAATAGCTTAGGTTTTCCAGTACCTAGGAATGTCAGGTCGGTGCCTTCTCTCAGTATAGAAATTTAATTTGGTCACACCACAATTAGTCAGAATGTTAATGTTTTGTAATTTTTCGCGCCACAGGGCTGCATGTACATGAGAGTTTGTGAAGAAATATAATCTGGCTCAAAGGCATAGTATAGGCATTTAGTCTTTAAAACCGTTAGTGAGATTTGTACTCTGCCTATTTCTGGAGGCACACACTGCCAGACAGGTGTTAACTTGTAAACCCACGTGGTTAAAGATAAAAAATGTTTCTTCTCTCAGTTGTACCAAAACCGCTGGTAAAAAGTTGGGCTGACCCAAAACTCCAAACAGAACTACGGCTATCACCACGACTAGAATTATTCACTAGATAGGTATTCTAGAAGCTCGGCAAAAATTGACGAGAAAACTCAGAACTTCGCTATACAAGCTTATACTCTAGCACGAGCGTTCCGTCTACTGCAACTTAGGAGTACTGAATGCCTGAAGTCTAACTACTGGGGTTTATATCTTATGAAAAGAAATGATTTCCTAATTCTCGAAAACCCGAAATAGTTCCCGTCTTAACACCTACATAAAACTCAGACGACGGCACTGAAACTGCCAGACGCGTTTCACACTTGCAGCTACCTATGGTCATTTCCCAGCGATGCATGTTGGCGCCTTCTCCCACCTAACACCGAGAAACTTAACCTAGAGCGCCGTGTCAGATGAAAATGTTAGACGATATGTCTGCCATCCCATGTCTGTCGAGACGAATTTCACACTATTCGGTCTACTCAAGAACCTAGCTTAACAGCAATAAACTGCGTTGCTAAATAAGAAAAGAGACAGGCGAA
The DNA here is from genome assembly GCA_024509875.1 of Oreohelix idahoensis. Lineage (NCBI taxonomy): Eukaryota > Metazoa > Mollusca > Gastropoda > Stylommatophora > Oreohelicidae > Oreohelix > Oreohelix idahoensis. The sequence continues at coordinate 48,801 of JAMPIV010003873.1, forward strand.
GGTATGAATGGGAGAGTTTTATTTTTCACAATCAGACGAATGCGAAAAAAAGAAAGGATAAAAGAGCGATAATAAAGTAGAAGACACGGGTAGAATAAAGAAAAGATATAGAAATTTATTAATGCTGGAGAGTTACAGAGAAGGAAATGTCAAAATTGTCCTCTTTTCACACAGCATGCCTAAGAAAAATTCACCGAATCTTTTGGCCGAATACCATCACTAACCAAGATCTGCTTACTCGTAGCAAGCAAGAGGACATGCACACCATCATAGCTGGCAGACGCTGGAGCTGGGTTGGTCATGTCCTCAGAAGAGACCTCGATGCCATCACAAGAACAGCTATGCTTTGGACCCCTGAAGGAAAACGAAAGAGAGGCCGACCAAAAACAACCTGGCGGAGGACTGTGGTCGCTGAGATGCAAAGAATGAACCAGAGTTGGGGCACTGTACGAAGGATGGCCACCGACCGAGCAAAGTGGAATCAATTTGTTGTTGCCCTACAAGACGCCACTAGGCGTGATGGCCATTGACTGCTTTGACGGTCGGCGGCTAAGGATCAAAGAAGAAGAATAGAAATTTATTAATCATAAATCTCTCTGCGACAATAGTACTGTAATAATACTGTCCGATGGCACACCTCTCCTGGCTGTCACCCGGGGCGGACTCCTCCGCCCCCCCCCCCCCAGTACACCACTGCCAATGAGTCATCATGTTCGTGTTTGCTCCATATGGAGCAGGAAGCCACCACTGCCTCTGGCCCCTTTGCAGACAGCCTGCCTGTTTGAATGTGCTGGCTAGAGAACAACAATTCACGGCAAAGTCTGTGCCGCTCATATTTTCGGAACTCTATTGCCTGGCTCCCCAACAATCACAAACACTCTATACAGCACCATCATACAGCTACAGAACACACGCAAATTCTTCCGCTTGGCATTGGCTGGGAAAGATCTATTGGATTAGCAGCTCTAATTAAACATCAGCAACATGGCTAAATCCGGCACAAGGGACCTTGATAAAAGTTATACTGTATATAAATTTCTCTGTGGTTGATTGAGTGCGTGCATGTTGGAACAATCACTCACAACACAGGTACGCACGTAGAAGTCATAGATGGTTATAACGGCAGGTGTACTGTTCATGAATGTTTAATACACCACAACACGCCACGTTAACACAGAATACACAGTTATAGTCAAACTACAAGTTATAGCAATACAATAATAAAGTACTTCTCACATCTCAGAATCATGTAGATACTACAATATCCATGGCATCCTGAAAGATACTCCTCAACTCAGCGCTATCCACCTGTCCTCACATTAGCGCTATAATATTCTAATCATGGATCCGTAAATATGGCCTCCTCACAGATAGCAAACGGCTCACATCATCGCCGTGCTACTGCATAAATAGCATCCTCAAGATACTCTCCTGCGCTATAAGATATAATACTGGATCCCTAAATATGGCCTCCTCACAGATAGCAAATGGCTCACATCATCGCCGTGCTACTGCATAAATAGCATCCTCAAGATACTCTCCTGCGCTATAAGATATAATAATCGATCCGTAAATATGGCCTCCTCACAGATAGCAAACGGCTCACATCATCGCCGTGCTACTGCATAAATAGCATCCTCAAGATACTCTCCGCACATAAGCGCTGTCATAATCTAATGAGTCCTACCAGCAATTTCTCACACGACTCCATACCTGGCAGTCTGCAATAATCTCGCCTTTACTCATCTTAGCGCTATTATATGACATGTGTAAGTTAATGGATCCTTATCAAAATACTCACAATACTGCTCACCCAGCAGTTTGCAATAATATCACTTATCAACATGTCTTCACATAACACAATTATCCTCTCTAAGGAAATAATGGCCTTACACAAATCATGGCCTCTTATATTCAGCACTGTACAGGCTTACTATCGAAAACACACACTATGGGGCGACCTCTCCAGATCGATGCCCAAAACTCACTGCCCACGGGAATACACATCTTCCCCCTAAAACAGCTACGAGACCCGGCTGTTCAAAAACACCGTTCAGTCTCACTACTTGCACGGGCTAGCCACCAATAGCTAAACACCCATAGCTCAAAACAGTTCGGAGTGAATAAACCTCCACTATTGAACTGACTAGCGTTCACACGCTTTCTAACCTTACTTCTACTATTACAATTTAACCTAACATTAAAGACAATCACGTCTTCAAGCAACGACAACCCATAATCTAATCTGCTCACCTAATATTTTCCAGATCACGTCCCCTTCCATTAAAATTACTGGTAACAGTTTGCCACCCCGTCTGGGAAAAAATGATTTATCATTTTTTGAAAATTTAAGATCCAAAAATTTAAAGGTTAATGAAATTACATGAAATACGTACAAAAATAAACTCCCAAAAATTTAACGGTCAATGAAGTTATGTCAAATATCTCTTTAATTAATTCCCAAAAATTTAAAAAATTAATGAAGTTCTATCAATTACCTACAAAAATATACCTATGACAAAAGAACATAGCACATCTACAAAAATATCATCAATAAATGTAAGATAACGACTAAATCATTCAACATACTCATACAAGCATACCAAAAAATAATCTAATACAAAACCAAACTAAGTATACATAGTACAAACTAAACAGAAAATAAACTATCGTAAGAGAAAAGACAAAATATGAAATGGGAATATGATCTTCTTCTTCTTGCGATCGCATCTTTGATGATTACACCGTCAGACGAGTTCTCATGATGAATTCGACTGTTGTTTGAAGTTCCTCTTTAACTCCATATAGCTTTGAGTTTAGTGTTGAGTCATTGGGGAATATGATAAGAATCAAATAGAATCATAATTACACAATGACGACAACAATTCCATACATGTAAAACAAATAGAACTATAAGAACCAATTACATTATCTAAAGTCATATAATTAACTTAACAATACAAAGAATGAAAGTATAAATAGCGTAACACGAAAAAAAAAAGTATACAAGAAGTATAAATTACATCAAAGATGAAACACGGAAGCATAAACAAAATATCAGACAATATTGAAAAGACAACAGCAAAGATGTAAAGAAATGACGAATAGTCAACAAAGAGAGATGACAGTAAAGATGCAAATGTAAAGAAAGTTGGTAACAACACCTAACAATAACTATCTAAATGTAACAACGTATTGTAAAATACAAAAATGCTAAAGTATATTTATATACTAACACAAAAAAGAAAGCTTATGACAAGCACAGCATAATAAGTAATTTAACTAAGTTATAAAGTTATACATAACTAAAAATAAATTACATCAAATATCACCTAAACAAAAAATTATTAACGATAACACAAGTTTTGCATTGACGCATAGTCAAGCGCTAAATACCAAAAAATTCATCCAAACATCACAACATTTTCAAAGAATTAATGTCACTACATAACAGTAATCTTAACATACAATCTAGCGCTGGCGCAGAAAAAAAAAAAAAAAAAAAATATCACAATGTCCAAAACACATTTTCCAAAAAATTACAATACAAAAAATGTTTCTTATCGTTAGGTTAAATAAAAATAGTATTTTTATTTCTAAGTAATATGTAGCTATAATTAACGACTAACAATTAAATTAGCTGAGTAACATAAAAATAATCTTATCTTTAAACAGACATACATGAAAAACGTGTAAGTTTTTTTTTCTCTTCTTTTAAAAAAAAAAAAAGTACATCACAGAAACGTTACATGGGCTAACACACTGTTGAACTGCTTACGAAGTTATAAATATATATAAGTGTAATATTATTTATCTTAACTATGTATTATAATCAGATATCTAAATTCTTTAAATGAACAAGAGTATCAGCCGTCGCTGTTAATTCTACCCACTTAATTTAATAGGAAATTTAAGTTAATTCTAGCTGACAAAAAATCGAATTGTTTAAATTATCAAATGTCATAATTTAGAAAAAATGGAAACCAAGTTTCAGAATACGTCCTTAACTTCAACGCAAAATCATTAATAATACATACAAGTTATGTTTAAAATTACCTTTCACTAAACAATTAATTTAAATAATCTGTATATAAATATGTTAACTAAACATGGTATCAAACCCATGATGAAAAACAAAACCAAAATTTTAAGTAGTGCATAAAACACTCAGGACTATCTATAGAAATGACTATTACAACGTCTCAGTAAATAAGTTTGTGCATAGAAATTATTTAATGCATAATTAAAATACAGTCATATAAGTAACAACCAAAAAATAATTATGGCAATCAAATGTTACAAAGATTACAAAACATTTCATTAACAACATATGAAGTTCTATACTAAGGAATACAATAACATTCAGTGTTTGTAAACAGAACAAAAAATAAACAGGACCTTTGAAAAAAAAAAAAAATTCCTTCGAGGTCTTGCGAACATCTCATCAACACGCAAGGTGACATCATGACACGGTGGGTTAATGTACTGTCTAGGCTCGCTTGAATGGATAAATGGCACACAGTTATCTATATCTCTTGCAGGTAATGTCAAATTAGAATGGTGATCCCTCGCAAAGTCACTCGCTGTGAGACAATACAAATGAAAATATCTATTTTAATCCATGGTAAGATTATGAGGAAACACGGAAAAGTTCACTACACAATTACCCGAACTCCGTGGTGTAAGGTTGTGGCCCTCCTGCGATGTCAACAACTCTCGTCACATAGCAGACAACATAGGCGTCTCAGGGACAACCTGACCTATAATTCACAGCTGTCAGTGCGGTAGGCTGAAAAAAATTTACTACCTTCACAAGACCGAGATGATCTCTCAAATCTATCAGCATGACAAGCAAAAACATTTAAGAACCTATTACCGTTCCTATTACTCTGATTGCTAATAATCTTGCTCTTATGTGGAGCACAGTTAACCTGGTTGCGATCTGTATAATTTCTTTTGAGAGCATTGTTATTTGCTCTATTAACACCGTTGTACTGATTTAAATCCCAGTTACAATAGTTATTCTTAATACTTCTTCCCAGATAACAATGTCCATCAGATAGAACTGGCTTTTTAGCAGAAAAATTATTACTAGATTCATAAACTTTCATATAATTACTTCTGCTATAGTTTTCTAAACTTTTAGAATCACAATGTTGAGATCTGTCACATTTTTTTTTGTTTTTGGGAGAAGAAACGTTACCGTAGGATGAACTCCCTTGGTACTTTATAACCTTAGGGTTATGTCTCCTATCAAAATTATTTTTTTCTTTGCTTGTGGCAATGTGTTTAAGAAATGAGTCACACTGCCTTGACTGGGTATGACTAGAAGGTTTGACAATCTCTTTATTTTTTTTGCACAACATTTGTTTCCTTCATGGAACAAGCAGTAGTATGTTTGTTACTTGTAACCAATTTATCAGATCTGTCAATAAATACGCTGTTGGTTTTTAACACACTGACTTGAGATTTAGCACTGTTTCTTTCCTTATCTACAGGACTGGATATTACTGTAGAATTCTCTTTGTTGGACTGTCGCCAAGAAACAATATTATTGGAAATAGCATTGGTATTGCGTTGGAAGTTATATTTCCCACGAAACGACCTATGTCCATCATTCTTGACCGTAGAATCCGCAAAAAGTGTATAAGGCTGGCTTTTTGCTTTAGTGTTCTGATGATAAGCAACTTTCTGTCTATCACTGTCACCATTGACAGAAGACCACATATTGCTATTCAAGACTACGTTAAGCAGACCATATATTCTTCTTCTTGCTTCTGCAATCTCAATGTCTCTAAGTGCAATCTGTTCACTTAATCTCTTGTTTAAACTATCAGCTTTTAAGACCTTGCAGCTTTCCCCTGCTAACAAATTTTCAATCTTAATCAATTTGTCTTTCTCCATCATTAATTCTTTCATTCTCTCTTTATCAACCCTCTCAATCTCAATATCATGACTATTCGTAAGCCTATCAACCTTCTCTAGGGATATGGTATCCTTTTCTTTAATTTGGCAACCACAAATCACATCGTCACTCAATAGATCAGTAAGTGTTTCATTACACAACTTCTCATATTTCTTAATCTGAACTTTTAATTTTCCACAAATCTCCGTCTTCTCTTGAACTTTTTGAGTTAGCTCTTCAACCTCGCCATTTTTTTTTCCCATCTGAGCTTCCATCTCTTTAATTTTGCACAATGCCGAGTCTAATTTTGCTCGAACACAAGCAAGCTCAGAATTTGATTTACATAAATCACCTGTAAGTTTAGTCACTTTTTTATGTAGCTTATTCACTTCAGTAGTACTTTTTAAGCAATTTTCCCTCTGCTCCTGTGTACTCTGTTTATAATTTGCTGGTCATTTGCCCCTCCTTTTGTATTCCCTCTTATGTGTGTAACTCATAGTTTTGTTTAGCAAATGCGCTACTCTTTAGCCCATGAGGATGAGACTGAAAATTCTCCTCAGCAAACTTCTTCTCTTGCACAGACCAAAAACCTGTCCATAACTGACTCAAGCTCTGGTCATTTTTAATCTGATAAGAAACAATGCCGTATTGAATCAATCCTTTTGTTTATAGTCAACCCTTAAACTTTCATTTATGTTTAGATCGTGTTTCAACATTAACATAGTTGCACAACAACAAAACCACTTAACTGAAGGTAATCCTGACCCTTTCGCTAACACACTGGATATCACAAAGTTCTGACGTTAAAACTACTCCACCGCAGAAAGGTAGAAGGACTAAGCTCTCTTGTCTTCAGATCTCTGCCACCGTACAGTATGTCCTCAACAATGCATCAGACGACAGGAACCGATCACAGCAACTCCGCAAGTTGTCATTTGAGGTATACGTGCAGACGAACTCTCCAAAATACTGCACCTATAGTTGAATCTGCATATGGAAAGACTGGAACAAGCACTGTAACAATTATGGCATCAATGTCGCTATCAGATAACAGCTATTTGATATCGAAACCAACTGATAAAGTTAGTTTAGTTGCTACACACGCCAAGATATGAGGATGGATATGCGCAGTCAGCTGATACCTGTGTACAGTTGAATTAAGCCACGCCCACACAGAGCAAACATAACACAGTTCAGTGTTCCCACTTGTAATGACTGGTCCAGAATCTGACCTAATTTACTCTCTTATCACGCGAATGTAATGTGGGTGTTACGACCCGTTGATTTGGTCCACCACTGATAAATTTATATATAACTTTTATCAGTGGTCCCCACACTGGCCACCACTGATAAAAGTTATATATAAATTTCTCTGTGGTTGATTGAGTGCGTGCGTGTTGGAACAATCACTCACAACACAGGTACGCACGTAGAAGTCATAGATGGTTATAACGGCAGGTGTACTGTTCATGAATGTTTAATACACCACAACACGCCACGTTAACACAGAATACACAGTTATAGTCAAACTACAAGTTATAGCAATACAATAATAAAGTACTTCTCACATCTCAGAATCATGCAGATACTACAATACCCATGACATCCTGAAAGATACTCCTCAACTCAGCGCTATCCACCTGTCCTCACATTAGCGCTATAATATTCTAATCATGGATCCGTAAATATGGCCTCCTCACAGATAGCAAACGGCTCACATCATCGCCGTGCTACTGCATAAATAGCATCCTCAAGATACTCTCCTGCGCTATAAGATATAATAATCGATCCGTAAATATGGCCTCCTCACAGATAGCAAACGGCTCACATCATCGCCGTGCTACTGCATAAATAGCATCCTCAAGATACTCTCCTGCGCTATAAGATATAATAATCGATCCGTAAATATGGCCTCCTCACAGATAGCAAACGGCTCACATCATCGCCGTGCTACTGCATAAATAGCATCCTCAAGATACTCTCCGCACATAAGCGCTGTCATAATCTAATGAGTCCTACCAGCAATTTCTCACACGACTCCATACCTGGCAGTCTGCAATAATCTCGCCTTTACTCATCTTAGCGCTATTATATGACATGTGTAAGTTAATGGATCCTTATCAAAATACTCACAATACTGCTCAACCAGCAGTTTGCAATAATATCACTTATCAACATGTCTTCACATAACACAATTATCCTCTCTAAGGAAATAATGGCCTTACACAAATCATGGCCTCTTATATTCAGCACTGTACAGGCT